>APFE031310314.1:111153-146831 GCA_000404065.3 Pinus taeda
TACCTTGATGATTGATCCAAGGTGGCTCAAACAAATGTGAAGTTACATCTACTTCAAATTTTTTTACATTTGTACCTGTTTGACATGCTATCAACAACAACCATTAACAACAACAGAAATACATACAACCATTGGATGGCCTAAACTCCTGCTTCAACAAAAGAAACAGATTTTCACATCTTGTGCACACCTCCATGTCTTACATCTGCATACAAATGATGGACTAGATAACAAGCCCACAAAACATGCCTTTAAAAAAAATGACCCTTCAAGTCAAGCATGTAGAAAATATCTCAAGGATTCTTTTCGAAAGATGAAACACTTCATCATCATCTCCATCTTGGAGACCAATTCAACTTTTCTCAAGTCAATATTGCATTACGTGCATGCCAAAGAAATAAACCCTTCAAGTTAATTACACATACATGTTCAAATACAAGGAAATCATTGACATCCCTATGTTCATGCATATCATGCTTATGCATGCATTTCATACTCCAAATTTCGCTTAAGCACACTGTACTTTCGAAGTTGAAATGAACATAATGTTGCAGCAACAAAGTGAGTCTCCTACTCAAATTTTCCATTCACCTTCTTGGTAAAATCCTGCAACTTGCATCTCATTAACAAAGAAATGCAAATAGATGCATGAAATCAAAAGACGTGCAAGCTTTAATTGGATAAGAACTCTAATCATTTCTTACCAATCCATTTCAAAGGTGCTAACTCTGTCTTCACATCAACATCAACATGTGAATCATCCTGAAACACATCAATAATGGAATCTTCCTTTCCATTTCTGCCGTTTTCTCTTTCCACCTTCTTCAATTTTTGTGGAAGCTTTGTTGGATTCAGAGTCCAACATTTTGCAGCAACATGTCCTTGCTTATGGCAGTAAGTGCAACACATGTGCATCCTATTGACAACATGATTTGCCTTGTCCAATGGACCTTTGGCTTCTTGCTTCTTTTCCTTCAAAAGTTTCCTGTATGTGGCCATTCTCTTCCAACATCTAGAACCATTATGGTTATCCAAACCACAAAAGGAACATGCAATTCTTTTCCCATACTTATATGGAAATTTATCATGTTTATCATAATCAAAAGGAATATGGTTACAACCAGATTTATACCTTTCTCTTTAACCTTTATTGCCTTCATGAGGAGGTGAATCAAATGAAGAAGTGGCTCCCTTTAGAACACCATCAATCTCTTCAAGGTTGTCAGAGTTTCCACAACTCTCTGGTTCAAGTGCATGCTTATGAACACCTGCATCTTGCAAATGATGTTTCAAACTATTGCATTCTCCATGAATAAAATCTTTACACTCTCGAGGTAGAAGACCTGAAATGAAACTCCTTCTTGGAACTGTTTCAATGGCCTTCATGGCAGCTTTGGAACTTTCTCCATAAGATTGTCCATAGCCAAGACCCAAATACTTAGGCCTTTCCTCAACTATTATTGGCTCAACAATACACTGTGCATGTTTACCCAAGCCTTTTCCTTCATAGCCCATCTTGGACATTAACTTGGACCCTATGCCTCTGGTATGTTTTTCAAAAGAACAAATATAAGCATTCTTAGAAGAATTTGAAGACTAATAGGAATCACTTACCTCTTCTTCAAGCTGATACTTGACTAATTCTTCCTTGGAAATAAGGAGTTGTGTTTCCAACTCATGCATCCATTTTAGGTTCATATTTGCAAAATGAAGTTGCCTCTCCATTTCCTGCAATTTGTTAGAAAGCAACTACTTCTCTTCCTCCATGGAATTCAACTGCTCCCTAAGTATGTTGATCTTCCTTCCATCCTCTTACATTTTTCTCACCATATCCATCATGATGAACAAGTCTTGCTTCTTGTCTTCATTAAAGAATCTTGTGACGAAGGAAGAATTTGAGGACTCACTTGTAGAAGTTGTCATTATGCCAATGAACAAAAGAACTTCAAACAAGATTAATAAAGAGATTATTCAAGCAAACTTTTGCAACAAACTTCTTGTGCTTCAAGGACTGCCTTGAGGTCCTTTGGGATAAGAAGAATGCCTTCAGCCCTTCTTCCTTCTTATCCTCTCCTAGACTTAGTTATCAATAGCTTTCCATTCACCTCTGAAAACTCAAACAATAGTCAGTCTGTAAATAAGCATACAATCAACCTCTGATTGTTTTAACACCTTTTAGACAAGCAATATTTGCTCTGTCAATCAAGCATTCTGATCTGATACCACTTTCTCTGGTATAATCAGCTTTGATATCACCTTCCTGAAGGTGAAATTAATCAAACTTAAGCTTTGATACCCCCTGATCTAAAAATGGGGCACTAAAGGCTTCTTGTCAACTTACAAAAGCCTCTCCCACTTCCAAAGCTTATATATTTCTAAGACCTTATGATTAACCAATTGTGGAATTAAAAAGTGCTTGAAAGAAGGTGTATGCTTGTGTTTGTCCTTAACTGTTTATGTATTTGAGTTCATTTTCTTATGCTGAAATAAAAATCAGATAACAGTAAATAAAATTAGCAAATACAATGCAACAATAAGAAATCACACATAATAGCAATGTAATATGGAGTTCACCCTGATATCGTGGGCTACGTCTCCTTGAGCTCTAGTCAACTCGATTAGGCTCTTTGGGATTATGGCTTAAATTATTTTACAAGATCTACGCTCAACTCCATTGGTTTACACTGAACATGTGGGTTTAGAATGCCATCTTACCCCTGGTTGTCCTCACTCTGCAGACAGATCTAGGCTTCTCTGGACATGACTCCTTCAGTTAGTGCTTTGAGCTTCTTGAGCTTCTGGCTTCTCTGACTTCCTCAGAATTCTCTTAATTGTCTCTGGAATGCCTTCTTCTATCTTCAACACACTCTAGACACCAACAACAACTGGATCATTTGATCTCTTTGCTATTCTGCAGCTTCAGTACAGCACCATGGCTCTTAGAAGTCTGCTTTCAGCTCTCTGGCTCTACGACTCTGGCTCTCTAACTAACTGGTTCTAGCTCTTAGCTCTTTGGCTCATTTGGCTTTGGCTCTCTCAGCTATATGGCTCTATCCATTTGGATTTGCCTCCAACCTCTGGTGGCTCTGCCTCTACTCGGTCCTCTGGCTCTAAAGCTCTCAGGCTTTCTAACTCTCGGCTCTTTGAGCTAACAGTGGATTGCTTGGCCTCCAAGCGACTCCAAAACTCTCTGTGCTGCCTCTCAATTGTGCTCTCTAGCTTTTGTGAGGAATTCTTTGACTCTGCAGCTCCCACATTCATTCCTCTATCAATTGTGATCATGAGGAATCGTCCTTTTTCTCGGCTTTGCCTCTTCGCGCTTCAAAACGCATCCCTGTTACAGAAACATCTGCCTGTAGCGTGGCACAAGGAATGATGGTTGTTTCCAAATGGAAATGAATTGGTGACACATTAATCCTGGTCATTTTGGCCTTTCTATACTGAAGTCCTAAAAATGCAATATAACGGAAAATACACAGGCAAATTGCCGAAAAACACATCATTTGCCTTTTAGTCGAACTTCAAATATATGCATTCAATCACATCTATATCCCTCTTGGGTCCGTCCTGTTATCGCAAATCATGGTCGCACAAGTGGGAGGTCAGAAAACCCAAATACAAAGGAACACATAGAAAATCTGAAAATACGGATCTCAAAATTTATGCAATTGCATCTATAAACCTTATCGGGTCCGCGCCCTGATCGCTAATTGCAATTGTGCTATGTTAATGACCCTTTATATTTGTGCGATCCAATCACCAATCATCGATATCAACATATCACTATTGGCCCCATCGCTATATCGACATATCACAATATCGTTGTCACAATGGCCCCTGGGTTCTTCCCTCAATCGCCGATCCACCAATCAACCAATCACAATCGCAATCACTCATCATAATCACTAATCGCATGTCACATGGCCCTTAGCGCTATCTTCTCTGATCACCGATCATCGACGCCGATCATCACATAGCGCAATCGACTTTGCCTAGGGTCCCGATATCACATGTAGTCTACCTTTGATGCAATAAGTTGGAGATTGCTAATCAAGGGTCCATTCGACCTTTAGCCTAAATTTTCCCTTTTAACCCTTTCTGATGTGATTTTATTTAGAAAGCCTTTATTTCTCCTAAGTCCCATTTAATAAGAAAATGCCTCCTTTTCAAAGGACAATGGACAATTTCTTTTTACAAAAACTTCTTCATCTGAAGTCCATTTTTTCCCATCCAAATTGTGTTAGATTTAGAAAGAAGAGATCTCTGCAATGAGACTATTTCCAAGAGCATACTTAGACTTTCATTTTCCTCTGTGAGGAACAATTTATACTTAGAAGTCTATCTTAGATCCATTTTGAATCACATACCAATCCCAAGATGATGACATTGAGCAGTGCTAGTGGAACACTTCTTTCTACCTTCAGGAAGGAAACCTATCATCATGTGTATCACTTACCATAGCCGGTTAACCACGTGGATGCACTTTTTATACCTTCAGAACAATGTGAACACTAGAGACATCATGAAGCATTGGGTGAAAGAGCCATCGAAGTTCAGGTCGACAACCAATCACGTCTACAATACTAAGTCACTCAGAAAGGCCTACCAACTATTGATCACCTTTGCATGATTCTTGTACAGTCAAGAGAGCATATAGACCTTTCTGCAGAATTGGGTAGTTATGTTGGACAAGTTGGCAAATGAAGGAAGGCCATTCAATTGGTTAGATTTGTTGGCTCTTCAGCTGAAGGTGCATGTGACTAATGCCCAAAATTTTCCCAAGGATGAGAAAGCGAGATTATATATGTCCACGTACCTACTTGATGTAGTCTATGCCCAACATCATTTTCCTAGCATGGGATGGACATGGACGCCATCAGAGAATGCTGTGAACATTTATTGTAAGTTTATTTTTGAGTGTAGCTACCGAGGAGTCATGGCAAGGCTATCTGACCATTTCATCATCCTAATTTACAAGTTGATCTTTGAGAAGGATCCACCTTTCATGTCCTAAGAAGCGATGTAGGCATTACTTAACATTGCAGATTGGTATACCTCACCCAGTGGCACCTTCATTAGAAATTTTGGCTGAGAGAAGCCTCCACATGTGCTACCAAGGTTTTCCATAGACAAGTTGGTCATGCAAGAGGTTTCATATCATATCTCCACAGGGTTATCAGTTGGATTGCATAGGAGGAAGAAGGCACCATAGTGTGCTCCTCCTTTGCATATTGGATTGCATGAGATCTAGAGCTTGAAGGATGCCGATGCGAAGGCCAAAGAGTTAGAAAAGTTTGAGTTTTGCATAAAGGACTACAATTTGTATGATCCCCACTACATATGTAAGAACCACTATGTGAAGGTGTATTATCCATGTATCCACGGGACATTTCATTAGGTAGATGAAGATACTTGGAGGTAGTTCTATAATTTCTCTAGGAAAATTCAACCGGTCAACATGGTTGTAGAATGGAAAGTTTCTATGCATGCACTAGCACTGAAGGAAGCAACTAAAACAGAAGTAGAGTGTAGAAAACCGATGCAGGACAAAGGCAAGAGGAAGATTACCGAGAATGCATAGGCTGAGCAAAGCTACAAGTTTAAAGAAGATCCTCTTGTTGAGAAAGTAACTTTGGCAGTGGAGGAAAAGAAGTAATAACACATGAGGAGAGTAGAACAAAGGAAGAGAGAGAAAACCAAAGGTTGGAGGATACATAAAGGAAGTTGCAGGAAACATAGAAGAAGTTGAAATAAGAGCAAGAGAGAAGAAGGAGAGAGAGGGAAGAGAAGAAGAAACATGAACAAGAAGAAGGCTAAGGTGCGATGATAGGAACAATTGTGCCTATACAGGTTGAGGAGTCAGAACAGCTAGTAGATGAAGAAGAGGGTGAGAAAGTGTAGGTTTGAGAACCTGCTCAGCAAATTGAGCAAATTGTTGAAGAAACAGACATAGAGTTGGAATAGGAGGCATAGGACCAAGATACCAACCTCATGCCAAGAACATCTGAGATCGCTTCTTAGTCTCCACCACCTCCAGAATCAGAACCAGGCCCAAGGGAGAAAGGGGAGGTTGTTCTCCTTGACGATGATCTGGTGATAGATGTGAAAAATATGTGATTTGATGAGTCACAACAGAGGATTGTATAGGCGCAGATAAATCATCTCTCGGATGATCGCGAGTCACCTGCACATATGGAGGAAAGTGTGATATATTAGAAAACATCCATCTTCCATTGTCGATGCCTCTAAGGCTGATGCAAAATCCACGAGCTCGAGTGTCAGGTTCTTGAAAGTAGAGAATGATTGGATGGCATAGGACTTACAAGAGGCCAGGCAAAGGGTAGAAAAATCTATAGGTTCGCTATGGCAAAGATGGGAAAAGAGATACTTGGTGAAGAATCAAATCTAGAGACCACCATGTGGAAACTTTATGACTGATTTGTCACCATGCATAAGGAAATTGTCCTTCTATATGGTTTTCAGTAGCGGTACATGGAGATTTCCCAAAATCTCAATGACATACATGTTGCTATTGCACACATACAATAATGGAAAATGAAGTACAAGGGAGCCCCACAGTACATGCACAAGATAATGAAGCCACAGGCAGAGTAAAATAAAGCAAAAATATTGATGTTTATCCAAAACTATGAGCAACTCCCTCTGCTCATCACTAGCATTGAGGCTTCCTATGCACAGTTGTTCAAGAGTCTGGATGTCATGGTGAGGACATACAAGATCCATTCAATCGGTTCCCTCACCAAAGCCATTGAGAAGAACCAAGTCTGGCTAGAGGTCAATAGGTACATGGAGCAGTTGATGCGAGAGGGCACCAACAATGGCTTGCAGTTGAGTGGAGAAAACATGTAGAGGTACATTGGTGGTCCTGCCACACTTAGGAAAATGTTTCACATTCTTCAAGATGAGTTGGACAGAGGTTCTAGGAATATATACCCAGAAGCCATGGAGGAAAGAGTTTGTTTCAAGAAAGACATCACTAAACAATATGGGGACACCATAGCGCAATACCAAGCTTAGTATCAATTCGTCACCGAAGACCATCAAGAGGATGTTTCCGAGTTGGCCTTGCCCCAAACTTCTGAGTGATGGTGTTTGTCTTGTTAGGCTAACTCAAGTCAATTTTGTCCCACATGGGTATATGTGGAAATTGTATATCATTTGTAAATATATTGTAAGTGAAATTCCAAGTGTCATTAGTGGAATGTGAATAGTAACTATGTAATGTAAAGAGTTATTTGTAAAGGAACTGAAGAGTCATGAGGGTAGTCAAAGGGGAATGTCAAGGGTCACCCACCCTTTGTTATATATAGAACCTCATAACTCATAGTAGAGGCTTTTAGGAGCCAAGAATTTGGCTAGGCTTAGGCTTAGAGAAGGCTTGGGAGTATTGTGACGAGCCTTGGCTTCTCCACAAAGTAGATCGAGTACACTTATTTGGAGGAGCAGGCAGTGTTGAATGTAATATTCCACTATTGGGGCTAGTGGCTGTCAATGGTGTATGTATGGATGGAAATTTCACTTAATAATATAACTGAGCCAACACGTTTTCATGCATATGTTGTTATTGTAGTTCGACTATTCTAGTTACTTTAGAAATGTATGTTGTTTAACTTACTCATTTTCTTATGAACTATTTTGTATCCAATTCTATGAATCTTGTTGAAGACATGTTGTTGGATTAACTTTTCACTTTGGTTTGTGGACTATTCTGCTTCCAACTCATAATGTCTTGCACTCATGTTTTCCTTTTAGGTTGCGTATTATTACAAGCTTCAAAGGGACAAACTTCCTTTCACCCTTTATGTGTTAGAACCCCCATCCATCTCCCTTAACTCGCTGCAAGGTCACAGACTTGCTTCTGACCAAAGTCATTATACTTACCTCTGCATGTTACCATGCTCAAGGCACTACATTACCACCCATTGTTAGGACTCCTAATCCAAACGGACTGAGGTCTAGTTGGGACTTCTTACTAGGGAGATCCCCTTGAATGTTAGTGGGTCCAACACCATTAACACATGCTAATCTGGACTGATTTGTGTTGATGAGATAGCCTCCCATAAACTTCACTAAGGTATGATTTTGATTATGTATATATTTGATTGATCTAAGATGGTAGTTTTGTAGGAAGAAGAATATTATAGATGATGATAAGAATGGTGGAGTATAGTTCACATGACTCTCCTTATGGATCAACTAAGCAGCAAGGATATGAGTACTCTCTTGACATAGTAGATATAATGAGAAGTATGAAGGCATGAATCAAAAGTTGCAAGGCATATAATGATGGGATAATTAATTCACAGGAAAGACTTTACAGAGCTCAAGAAAAGAAAGATGAGGTTAATGCAATGATCCTTCAGAGATTAACATATTTGTAGAGATAGGTATGGCTAAGGATCATTCATGGACAAGAGGAAAGGACTAATGGGGCATATGGTAGTAGGTCTCGATTAAGTTACAATTTGGATAGGGATGACACAATCAGGGGTGGAAGATGGTTGGATACACCTAATAAGAGAGGTAGTGCTTATGGGTTCTATTCTAGTTCTAGTTTAGAGAGACATCATTATCTAACCATCATCATCCTATAGGAGGAGTGAGAAGCAATAGTTTCTAGATGAGTTCAAGAAATCCAAGCCTCCTATATTCGATGGAGAGATGAAGAAACTGGAAGATGCACAAGCATGGTTGTCTGGGATTAATAAGTTCTTCAAATTGCATGATTATACAAAGAATACGAATGTTGGGTCATTCGTTTTTAAATAATTACAACAAAATGATGACAGGTTGAACAGTTGATGATATTTTGTAGAGATAGTTGTTGGGAAGTTGTAAGGGAGACAACTGACAAAAAGGAAGGAACTTGCAAAGAACTACTAGTCACAGAGGAATGGTGGAGGAAGGAAACCACAACTGAGCGGAGAAGAATAATGATAGCCAAGAAATATAAGCAACTGAGCAAGGAAGAAGGATAAGTCTCTAAGAAAGAACTGGTAGTCCAAGTAGAGGAAGAAATATAAGGAAGGGTGTGGGGAAAAGGGAGGAGGAGAAGGTACTAAATTATTGTTGCAGATCTATTTGAGCCACGTTGTATTTGTTGATGTGTTTATGCATTGATCTTTATGATATCTCTTTAATGTTGATATGAGGCTTTTAATCAACATGTAATATTGTATGGCCATATGAATTAATATAAAAAGGTAGTTTTTTGAGATATCTGTGTAGTGCATGAAAGGATATTTGACTTCTTAATTTTTTTTAATTGAGTTGTATCTGTATCATATTTCTCTTTTGCATGTTCATAATCTATTGTGATTAAGTTTTCTGATTGATATAGTTTGTCTCCTTGACCTCTGTGTTCCTCTTGTGACCTCTCCCAAGTACTAGACTTCCAACCCCACATAACTAAGGTCACGACATGCCTCAGGTGAGACTCCTTATCCTTTTTGGGTAAGGTGAAAATGTTGGCATTGTGCTAGAATAAAACATAGATTTTTTGGCCCCTGTGCCTAAACTTGGGGTCTCAGCCCTGTTGAAATTTCAGAAAGGGGTTTGGAATATGGTATCAAGGATATTTAAGACTGAGTTGCAAGACTGGTGGCATGAGAAAGTGGACCAGTTTGTCTCTCAACAAGCTCAACTCCGCCAACTAGGTCTAGGGAAATTGAAGGCTTATACTCAGAACCTACTAGCGATCAGTACGAGGTCTTCTGGTGCAAGTTTCTAGAGGGGATTTACAATTGGTTGTGGATATTGTAAATAAAAGTAAAAAAAAGTGGACAAAACCCGCCTCGCCACACTTGGAATCAAGCAAATATTATAGAGTTGCATTGCCTTGATATAAATCTAAGCAAGATGCAGATTTCTGGGTGCAGACCATGCTAGAGGGATACATTATTGAGTTTGCATAAGAGAGTAATTAGTATTTTTCTAAAGCCAAAGTTGTGATCAGGTTGGGATTGAGGGGAAGACTATTTAAGGAAATAACGTTGTGGGTTAAGATTATAATGGTGGAGGACAACTTGTTGGTATTCTAGAACCTCAACATGGCAGCTTAACCACTGAGTACTAGGGGAAGGACCTAAAGGGAGGGATGCTACCAAGTGGGGAACTATGAGAATGTCACAAGAATGGATGCAGATGAACTTTGAAAGGTCGGGGATTTGAGGGCACAAAGGAGAGCGCAAATAGTTGATAAATTGTAGGAGAGGGCTCTACAGGAAATTAAGTGGCAGAAGAAGAGTTTACACCAAGTAGGAGTGGTGTTCAGAGATTCAAAAGAGGAAGAAAGTGTGGAAATTGGTCCAGTAGGAAGAGAAGAGATGAACGCAATGAATGTGGGTACGGAAGGTGACAAGGACCCACCCCTACCGGTAGAGATGGAAATTTCAAATGGAATGGGTCACCTAGGCTCTGACGAAGGCCTGGATGATGACATGCACTTTGTTATAAGGAGACTATTTGCTGAAAGTGATGCATCTAATGGAACTAACGATTTTACTTCCCAAATATCAGGTTGTATCTCCTCCAACCTTCCCACCACAAGATCCATTGTGGAAATCATTCAACACTGACTCAACCTATTATAAGGTTAAGCAACATCTAAGGATTGAATCAACCCCACGACGATATAAAGTGTCACCGATAATAACATAAATTTTCGCTAAGTGATGCAATTTTCTTCACTCATCCTTTAAAAAAAAGAGGGGAAACTTTGAAGTCTGAAGATATATGATAATATCTGCATACCAAGGATCTTGTGAAGGAATAAGAAAAATATGCTCATGAGGGAATGATTCCTCATAAAATATTTCTTCTTCATAAGGCAACTCTGAGATTAATTCCACAAATACTAATGATTTCTTAGATTTGGTTGGCAAGAAATCGAGATCAGATTCTTGTAAAATAACAATCCATCTACCATATTTGCCCCCAATCACTCACCTAATGTGAAAAAATTGAAATGCATTGAAAACTACCAAGACAAAAGTTTTTATAAGAAAAATATAGTGTCTAAGTTACTGGACAACATGAACAATTGCCAAAGCTAATTTCTCTACAGGAGAATATCATAGTTCAGAAACTACCAAGCCTCAATTCAGGTAATAAATCACCTACTCATAGAGAGCATTGTATTCTTGAACTAGAACCATATCGATGGTTGATTATTCCACAACAAGATATAAGAGGAAATCCCTACTATAATCGAGTGGACTAAAAAATGGAGTAGAGGTCAATGTTTTTTTCAAAGCATCGAACGAGTGCTGAGCAAAATTGTCCCATAGAAATGGAACTCCTTTCTTTAGCAATCACATAAATCCGTTTGTAATCTCAGCGTAATTAACGATAAATATCCTCAAGAAATTGCCTTTTCCTTGGAGACTTTGAAGTTGATGGATGGTAGACGGGGGATGCAACTGAAGTATTGCTTGAACCTTGAAAGGATCTACACGAATGCCTTCAGTAGATACGATGAATCCCAATAATCGACTAGATGTGACAGTGAAAATGCATTTATTTGGATTTAACCAGATTTTATAAAAATGACATCGCTCAAAAACCAATCGAAGATGATGAGGATGATCAATTCTCTTTTGAGAAACGAGCAACTAGGTCATCCAAATAAGCTTCAATAATATGTTTGATGTCGTGGAAAGTGTAGGACATGGCTTGCTGAAAAATAGCTCCAACATTTTTAAGGCCAAAAGGCATATTTTTGTATGAAAAAGTAACCCAGGGGCAGATAAAAGTTGTCTTATGCTGATCTTCAGGATGAATAATAATATGATTATAAACTGAGAAACCGTCCATGAAGGAGAAAATATCATTTCCCACACATCCATCAATAATTTGATCAATAAACGTTGTGGGGAAATTATCTTTAGGACAAGCCTTATTTAAATCCCTAAAGTCTATGCGTACGTGAATTGTTCCTTGTTTTTTATCAATCAAGACTGGATTCGAGACCCACTCAGTCAATGTAATGGGGTATATGAAACCTACCTTAAGCAACTTCTCAACCTTGACTTTGATAGTTTCCACTTTTGTAGGGTTTACCAATCGAATATTTTTTCATATAAGCTTCACATTCGTGCAAGTCTTGATCTCGTGATAGACTATTGATGGATCAATTCCAAGCATTTCCTCATAAGACCAAGCAAACACATCATAGAATTCTTTAAAAATATCAGTATAGATTTGAATTTCTTTCGGGGAGAATTCGGCTCTGATGATAACATTCCCAATTATATTGGGATTCATAGAGATGTTCAATGGAATAGTTTCCAGAATAACAGACATGTTTCCTTCGGAAAAAACCTATACTGGAGCCAAAGGGTTTAAAACGACATCACTAGTCGACGAAGGACTAGACAAACTTGATTATACTTCATGCAAGTCTGGGAGTGTAGAAATTTTGACTGTAGATTAACCTAATAATGCAATATAACTAAAGCAAAATATGTTAATCTACTTCTACAATAAATTAGCAGAAGCTTAAAATATTTGACTAAGATCAAGTGGAACACATATAACCAGAAAAAGAATCAATGCACATGAAACATAGAAAATTCTCAAGGGAAAGCCTCGGCTAAAAACCCCACTATTTGTATTATCATACAAGGTGCAAATATCTTAGAATTACACAAGGCTTTAGCTCTCACAGCTAGCCAACTCTCAGTACAATACCTCACTGATGCTCATAGACAAAATAGACTGCTCATATGCCTTCTCCTCTGTCCTCCAAGCTCCTATTTCCTTGCACAGTTTCTCCTGGGTGATCCTCCAGTTACCTAGTGTAACACTGATCACTCACACTGATCCCACAAATTATGAAACTGCACAATCCTCAAGGAACCTTGTTCCTTCTACATGCATGAGTTTCCTTTATAGGAGAAAACATGCAACTGATAGTACACTATCCCTGTCTTTAATCTCAACTGGGTCTTTCTCATAATAGACATGCATGAGTTACTGATGAGAGAATCTTCAGTTATCTGGTGTACACTAGTTGGATGCATGAACGCATTAACTGACTGAACTCATAATTAGTTCCTCAAACAGTTTGGAACTAATTTAAATGGACTTAACTTAGTAAACTGAGCTAACTAATTGCAACTCAAATACAACTCAATCTTATCTCCTTAATTAAGGGATAATCGCCTTAATTTAAGGGATAACTGTTGCATGACTTCAGAAAGACTTCTAACTTGAATTTATTTAACTAATTAATCCATAATGAATCAATTAATTATTTCCAAGCAGCTAGTGAGACTAAATTCGACTTTAATTCACAATTTTAATTCAAGGACATTAAAATTAGAATATTATGGATTCTATTTTTATCATTTCTTGTTGCTATTTTCAACACTCCCTCTCAACAAGAAAGGAATTCAACTTGATCCTGATCTTGAACCTTTAGAATGTTCTGCATGCAACACTTCACTCTAGTGTTGTTGCTCTAGCAATCTCCAGAAACAAAAAAAAAAAATACAACCTAAATCAGAATGATGCCTCTATCATCAAAGTCTCTGACTGTTATTGCCTCTGTCGACTGAAACCTCTACGCTTCTGCTGACTGATCCATTATGCATTGTTGTCAATCCTTCTCTGTGCTCTTCAGTATCCGACTACTCTAGCCTCTTTCACTTTGATCTCTGTCTGCTTCAATCCCACTGATTCCTCCCACTACTATGTACTTTGGGCTCTCGTAACAAGGTACGATCTATGAGATAAAACCTCTCAATGAACCCTGCCCAATTTCAGCGTTCTTGGGACTATCACTTCACATTGCCCCACCTCACACTTGGAGGTATGGCTGCATGTGATCTCTCTGCTGTATTGGCTTGAAATTTCCCCCTACTGGAGGTCTCTGCATGAGTGGATGCCTCCACTCGGTCTCCTCTCAACATCTCCAATTGTGGCTCCTCCACAATTGTCTGAGACTTCTTCTGGGGTTGTATGTTGAGAGGTAATTTACTCTCCCTCTTAGCCACCAAGTCTCTAACATTTTCCTTACTCCTCAAGGCTTTGCATGCATCTTGAACCTCAAGAGAATACAAGTTCTTAACTCGTGAACCAATCTGTTGCACCTATTCCATGGTGATGTGTCTAAGGAAAACCTTTCCCTTATTGAAGACAACATTGTAGCCTTTGTCCTCCAACATCGCAATCGATACCAAATTCTTCTTCAGTCCAGGCACATAATTCACATTTGTCAAGGTGATAAGAGCTCCATGCTTCCTCTTAAAAGCAACTGTGCCCACTCCTAAAACACTATAACTTTCATCATCACCCATCTTTATATGCATCTTGAGGTCTTTCTCCTCCAAGGTACTGCATAAACTTTAATCACTGGTCATGGGGAATGCGGATCCACTGTCAAGATACCAACCACAACCCATCATCGATGACACCATGCATGCGATGAGGGTGAAGTCCATTTCAAACTGAGAGGCTAATGCCTCACCTTTTGATCCTTCTGAGGATCCCTTATTGGACTTGTTCGATGGGAAATAAGTCGCATAATGACCCATTTCGTGACAATTAAAGAATCTCACTTTAGACTTGTCAACCTTCTTCCCTCCATGAGAAGAATTCGATTTGGAATGAGAATCCTTTGGATGAAGAACCATCTCATGTGCTCCTCCTGATCTCCTCCTGCATGAGATCCGACCACAGCTGTTCCCAATCCGATAGTTTCTCCCATCCATTGATAGAGTCCTGGAAGCTATTCCAGCTCTTTAGAAGGCCAAGGAGAGGGAGGCTCACCATATCATCATCAACAGTAGTTATTCCCACACTGCTAAGCTCATCTCTGCAAGTGGTGAGACTGTGCAAATATGTGGAAATAGTATCGCAGTTCCCCATCTTTATTCTTCAAAGCTTATCCTTAAGCGCCAATTTCCTCTGGTCGCTACTGTTCCGATAGAGGTCCTTCAATGTCTTCCACAATGAATATGGAGTATCCTTCCCATGGAAACTCGAGACAATATTGTCTTGAACTCCCTCAAGGATGATCCGTGTCACCCTCGCCACACACTTCTTCCATCCAGCCAAATCTTGTGCATTAGCTGCAGCTAGCTTTGGGATTTCTTAATCAATGAAATCCTTCAAGCCATTGTCTTCTAATACAGCTTCCATTCTATCTTTCCATGCTATGTAATTCGAGCTGCCTTCCAAGGCATACTCAAGTCTCAAGCCATAGAATTCCATTAACCAGCTTGAAGTATGAGATGAATTCGATTTGTACCTGCAACCTGAACTTCAAACTTCGAATTATCTTCTCAGTGTACTGTTCACAACTCTGATAACCTTTGCTCTGATACCATGTAGAAATTCTAACTGTAGATTAACCTGATAATGCAATATAACTAAAGCAAAATAATTTAATCTACTTCTACAATAGCTTAGCGGAAGCTTAAAATATTTGACCAAGATCAAGCAGAACGCATATAACTAGAAGAAGAATCAATGCACATGAAACACATAAAATACTCAGGGGAAAGCCTCAGCTAGAAACCCCACTATCTGTATTATCATACAAGGTGGAAATATCTCAGAATGACACAAAGCTTTAGCTCTCACAACTAGTAAGCTCTTAGTACAATCCCTCACTAATGCTCACAGACAAAATAGACAACTCATATGCCTTCTCCTCTATCCTCCAAGCTCCTATTTCCTTATGCAGTTTCTCTTGGGTGATCCTCCTGTTACCTTATGTAACACTAATCACTCACACTGATATCGCACCATGTAAAACTGTACAATCCTCAAGGAACCTTGTTCCTTCTGTATGCACGAGTTTCCTTTATAGGAGAAAACATGCAACTGATAGTACACTGTCCCTATCTTTAATCTCAACTGGTTCTTTCTCAGAATAGACATGCATGAGTTACTGATGAGAGAATCTTTAGTTATCTGGAGTACACTAGTTGGATGCATGCATGCATTAACTGACTGAACTCACAATTAGGTCCTCAAACAGCTTGGAACTAATTTAATTGGACTTAACTCAGTAAATTGAGCTAACTAATTACAACTCAAATAGAACTCAATCTTATCTCCTTAATTAAGGGATAATCTCCTTATTTTAAGGGATAACTGTTGCATGACTTCAGAAAGACTTCTAACTTGAATTTCCCCAAGTAATTAATCCAGAATGAATTAATTAATTATTTCCAAGCAGCTGGTGAGACTAAATTCGAATTTAATTAACAATTTTAATTCAAGGACAAATTAAAATTGGAATATTCTGGATTCTATTTTTATCATTTCTTGTTGTTATTTTCAACAGGGAGAGTATATGACTAATGATGCAAATCATCCCACAGTCTGTCTATACCCGTCATTGCTTCTAGGATTTCTTCCTCAGATGGTAAAATAGTATGAAGGCACTCCATAGAAGAAGTAGAGTGAAGAGTCCAAGCCAGAGCTACATCTCCATCTAACTCCTCTGGTGAAAGAGGAGTGGGATCAGAATCTATAGTGTTAACAATAAATTGATAATCATTTTTAGCTGCAGACATAGGATATTCCATTCCACCCACTTGTCTTCCTTCTAATGTGGTGGTAGAAGAGGTTAAGGGCCAAGGATTCGAAAAATAATGAGTTCTGAAGAAATCTCTTTGAGAAGGGGTCTTGGACAATGAAATGGAATTTATTTGAGAAAGATAAAAAGTACCCACCAATGAGGAATACATTTCAACTCCTAAATTCTCAACAGGTTTCTTGGGATTATTCACCAAGGGAATGAAGGAATTAAAGGATGCATTGGATTCTTTCAGATTATACTCCATCTGATCAACAATAACAATTCTCCCTTCATGGGGAAAGAATAGGATGCAAAATAATGATGATACAATGGCATCCATTTCATAAATCCAATTTCAACCCAATAAAATATTATAATCCAAATTTGCATCGCCTATTTTCACCTCTATATTGACCACCTTGACCCCAACAGAGATGTGAAAGGTTGGAATAATTCCATGCGGTCTATGAGAATTACCATCAAATGCAGTCAAGAGAGTAGGTAAGGAACAACTTGAGGAGATCCGATAGCTTTTCAACATGCAATGGACATGGCACATGTGGAAGCTCCCTCATCAACTACAATTCGAAAGATATTGATATTTCGATATGTAGATTTAATTTAGAAAGCCATGTGATGAGGTAGTCTCTTCTTAGTATTTGACATGTCAAATGTAACAATAAGATATTTTTTCGGATCTATAGCCCCGATCGCAGTGAGAAGTGCACTCCTTTGTGATGGACACGACTAGAGTACCTCTAACACAGACATCGCAAAAGGGATTTGGGCAAGATCTTCAACAATAGAGTAGTTCTGGGAAACCCTGGCATTAGGGTTAATCGTCAAACGTTTTACAGAGCCTTTTGACATCCGAGGTATAGAATCAACTACGAGCCTCTCAATATGGAGTGGCTCTAGAACATTGGGAGTGACCTTAGCCTTAGAGGATTCTAGTTCACCATAATCATGTGATCTTGCAGCAACATCGACATGAGTACTCATCATATATATTTGATGGATTTTCCCCTTCTTGGTTGCCCAGTGTGGGGTTTCTAGTACTATCATTCGTGCCAACAAACATTTGCTTCCCTGGGGTAAAGGGTTGGTTATAACTGCTTGGGAGCTAGAAGAACCCCACTACAATGACAAGCATTGAGCATCCTGAATCTTAGAGAAAAGATGAGTTAAATGGTCTCCATTTCACAATTTGAAAGGAAAATTAACTTTCTTTTTATACTCCTTTTTACCCTACACAATATTATTATTGGGTTTGTTCGCATTACCCTTCGCATCCTTATCTTTCTTCTTACCTCACCCCTTTTTCTTCCGATTAGATTGTTGATTTCATTTGGGGTTAGAAGATTGGACAATGTTAATAGCTGAAGGTTGACAAGGCATAGACAATGACGACGATGCTTGAATTGAAGAAGAAGTTTGTAAATACAATTGTTGCAATTGACTTAGCAGGTTAGCTATGCTACTATCAATCGATTCGACAATCCCGTTGGCATGGGGACTTGGCTTCGGTTTAGCTAAATCAATCTTAGATCAAGGAGCATCATGAAAAATATTCTGAAGAATCTGAGAATGAGAATAGATAAGTTCTAATTGTTGGGCTCTAAAGATAACTCGTTCTTCGGTGAATATTCTAGAGAGCGATACATCCTTAGAATTTCTAGCTGTATATATTTTAAAAACCATTCTAGAGTGAATTAATTAAGAATATATGCTTTGATGAGCCTATTCCTTCTCTGCCATTCCTGAATATGGTAAAAAATGTGAGTTACTGTGTCTTGTTGGAAACTAGCCAATAGCTTAGTTCCAACATCATACCGAATGGGCAAGTGAAAATGATTCAGAAACATAGTAGCCAATTCATCAAATGAAGAAAATGTACCCACATTAAGCTCTATATACCATTTAGAAACATTTCTAGTTAAGGTGCGTTGAAACAATCTCAACCTGATTGAATCGTCAATCAGGGAGTTAGATGAACACCATAAATGGAATGTTGTTATATGGTCAGCCAAATCCTCCCCAGAATTTCCTTCAAATATTGGAATAACTGATGGAAGTTTGGTAGGAACCAGAGGCCATGCCAGATTATATTAGATGAGATCATTCGTCAATTTTGAGGGATCTATCAAATTCAAGGTTTCCAGGAATGGTAAGTGCAAAGAAGCTTGAGAATTCCACCCACTATGAGAGAAATTCCCAATATTTTGAAAAGAATATCTTGGATTTGTAGAGGCACCAGGTTGCCAAGGATTTCTCATAGAAGATACTGAACCATAAGGAAAACCTTGTGGTCCAGAGAAATTTGGAGTTTGACCAACTCCTGTCGAAAAGTTACCATAACTAGGAATATTTCCCCCAAGCGAAGTATTAAAAGGAGAGCAGAGCCCTTGGTAAGGGTTCCATGCATTAGCGAAGGGAGAAAAATCCTAAAAGGAACTTACAGAGGAGTAAGGCATGTTACCTTGTTGACGAAAATAAAATAGATTCTTGGTTCCTAAACCACTAAAAGTAGGGTTAGTCCACCCTTGAAAAGGATTATAATTTTGACCTTGAGTGGAAAAAGGAAGAGATCCTAAAGAAGGATTAAAATGAGGTCTGTGACCACTTCCAAAAGAAAAACCCTGAAAAGAGGCTAAACCACTAGCCATAGAAGTCATAACTATGGAAACAATGGATAGGATGGATAGAGGAACTGAGGGAATTGCACTAAAAGGCATCCCAAAGGGGAAGGAACCAGTGTGGGAAGAAAAAGCTTGGGTACCCCCACTCGAAGATGGAATGGAAGTAGAGACAAATATTGCAGTACTAGGAGTGATAGTAAATATAATAATAGTACCTCATCCTTGAACTGAAAGAGAAGTATGCTCACTAGTAGCACTCGTAGCCAGATTTGTGCTCCCAACAATGTCCATTAAAGAAAAAAATGATAAAAACCAGGGTTTGTCGGCCTATGGATCAAGGTCCCAACATATAATAGAACGTCTAGATAATTAGGATAAAGAGGTAAAGAAGGAGTCATAGGTGAATCAGGAATGTCTTCAACCTCAACTTTGTCTTGTGACTGGAAGAGGACCCTAGAAAGGATAGGAGTATCCCTATCCAAATCATGACTCACACTAGGTTTACCCTGTGAAGCTATAGCTTGATGCGAGGATCAATCTCCAATGCGTTCGTTGCTACTGATTGAAAATCACCAGCATAATTGCTCCTACGCCTTCTAGAAGAAGGCTCAACACTTGTAGGTGAGAGCCCACAAAGCCACCTAGACCGATGAACTAGTCAATCAACCACTTTTAATTATTATGAGAACTTGTAAAGACTTAAAAAGTTATAAAGCTATGGAAATCTAGGAGCAAAGAACACTCACTGAAATTTCCCTAAAAATACAATCAATCAAGCTACTTTCAGGTATTTCTGCTCCAGATGGTTAGGACAGGACACCAAAATACAAGAAAGTGATATAAAGGACCTTCCGAAGATAGTTTGGTATAATGACATCCCTAGCCTACTAGTGAAGGTAACATAAACAATTATGTTGACCTCCAATGAAAAGCCTTTTCTGGTGCAAGTACCCAAGCTTCGCAAGGGCACCCTCTAAAAGTACTAATGAGAGTGATACAATGTTTGCCTCAGGTACCACTGGTATTCCCCCCACATTCACCTACGTGGTCCCTAAGAAAGGAAACTAAGGTCACCAGTTCGTATCGACAGCTGGGCGGAACAGTTTTTGGTTGAGATCCAACAAGTCGGAGAGGGGGTATCTCTCTTTCCTGCCTTCACTTGCCCTCGTGCTTAACTCCCAGAAGAGAAGAGCTTTCCCAGTCAACTTCACGACACTTGATTTCACTCTTTTAATCAAATTCTATGTTTACATTTATAGTGGCCTTGGGGAGTTAGCTCTCCACTCGCTTATTCCAAGGCCCTAATATGACCTAGACTAGTTGATGTTACTATGGAAAAAATAAAATAAAAAAATCTAGTTCATTTTAAAATAAGCATTTGATTTTAACGGATTTTCTTAGGTTAGGGGTAAAATGGAAGTGCAAATTTATGATGTTATGGACGCAAAAGAAACCAACAGAAAACCTAGCTACATGCACATGCAACTTTTTTTCTTTCGATGAAAAGGGATTTTTGCAAGGTTCTATGAACAAACTATGAAAACAAAATTTTCTTTTTATTTTTCAAACACATGCGCTCACACACTCAAAATCTACAAAAAGACTAAAAATGCTTACAATGCAACTATCCTAATGAAAACTAAATGCTTAATGCAAGATTCAAAAGACTACTCTAAAAACAATCAAATGTGTTTCCCAAAATGATTAAGAGGCCAAACTTGACAAAAGGAAGAACAAATTCAATCACAAACTCTTCTCAAAATCAAGTGAATTCAACCTAATGAAAAGACTTCACTCTTGTTCAAAATGATTAAAAGAAAAAAAACAAAACCAAAAAGGAAAACTAAAGGCAACAAAACAATGTTTTTATCTTTTTCTTTCTAAGGACACAAAGAGTTTTCAAGAAAACAAAAACTACTAAAGGCTTCAAGATCAAATCAAGCATGAAGAACCTCAATCTTCACAAGCCACAGATATCACAAGCATGATAAGTATTAAAGTGAAAATAGGCTACAAACTCAAATAAAATTATTTGAAGAGTAGCATACAAACTCCAACAACAAGAAATAATTCAAGAAGACCAAGAAAACATTTCAAGATTGCCAGAAAAACTTTCTCAAAAACCAAGAAAAAACCGAAAATGCCAACTTTAAAAAAAGCAAGGCAAGGCAATGCAAAGGTTGGGTTATAAATGAAATGAAACCAATTCTATGTTCCAAAGACTCAGAATAGCCAAGAAATTCACTGAGAAGCCTTGAACCCAAACACAGAAACCAACACCTTACCAAAAAGCAAACCCTAGGTTGACTAGGTCTTTTCGCAAAGAGAGATAGGAAAATGAGAATCTACCAGAAGCAAGACTTTCCAAGAAAATCGATGACTGAACAGAAGAAAAAAACATCAGGAAAAACCCTTTACTAGACTCAACATTTGAAAATTTCAAATAAAACCAGGGATATGCGACTACGCAGTGACATAACCGTGTGCATACGTGACTTTTCTCAAGGAAACATGCATATACACATGTTTCTTTGGACAAAAGCACATGTATATGCGATTGTGTAAACTAAAACTCGCGTATATAAAAGTTAGTAAGGAAAAATAAAAATCTTAGGTCTGATCCAGAAGATTAAACTTTTTTCCCAGGTTGCAGACAAGTCAAAGATACTGGAAAGACAAGAAACCAAGCAAGAAGGCCCAGATCAAGAAAGAAATAATCCAAACTAGGAAATACTAGAAGTATTCCCTAGTGGAGTCTCCAATTTTCTTATGGGAATAATACACCCTAGAGTATCGGTTGAGCACCCCAATAGAGTAGAGGGCATACACCAACAAGAAGAAAACAAGCAAGCAACCTTAATACTTAAACTATTAAAGTAGGAATACGAAGTATTACCCGAAGGTCCTACGTTTGAGGTCATTCTCATAGGGTCCAAACCCTTTGCTTCCTCCAATGCTTCAAAACCTACAACTCATCCAAGAAAAGCACATATACCAGCAGTAGTTCAAAGCATGTTCATGATATAGATGTTAGATCATATAAGCATATAAGTATAAAACATGAAATCATACATAAGTTAGATTAATACATGAATTAAAGCATTAATATCATAACATCAGGAACAAGACATAGCTTTTGTATTGATGACTGCAAAAGAATGTTGAAGAAAACAGATTGATTCATCCACGACTCCAAGAGAAACCTTCCTCTGGATCTGTCCAACCCAAGCCTAAAAAACCCTCTTTCAAATGCATACACATAGATGCCATATAAAGGAGATGAAGATCACAATGAGGAAACAGGGGTTTCCTATAATTGCAAGTGTAGGAGGCACAAGGATAAATCAGAATTGATCAGGGACAAGTTGGATATACTGTCAATATCCTATATTTCTCTCCCCTTAGGTCTACCCCATGAGGTGTATTTATATCACCTCAAAACAATTTTTTTTTTTCAATTGGGATACAGTTAGGCCATGGGCTCCTGTAGGTAGGCTTCCAGTGTAACCCATAAATCCTGCCCAAAGAATAGTGATTTTATATTTGTTCATATTTTAAATCATATACACAGGTTGGGTATAGTTGAAACCATGTGTGCACGAGTGTTTTGTAGGGTAGAGTTGCGTATGGAATTTAAAATAATATTTTTTAATATTTGGACCAAGTTTGAAAGGAAAGGGTTGCCCAAGGCCATGACTCAGAGCATCAAGTATACAAAGCTGGTAAATGATGCTATAACACTTAGTACTCTATAATAATCTTGATAAATTTCTATCTAAGTTAATCAAAACTATAACAGTTCATAATGTGCATGCTAATTACAAAGATAATTCTAGTAGCAGTGGAACTAGTAATAGTGGTGCGAACCTCCAAGGATCATTGTAGCCTAGGTTGTGGGGATTTGTACTCTTTCCACAAGTTCATTCAAATATGGCAGCATCATTTACCAGGTATTGTGAGTTCTCTGGTAAAAGCGATAATGATGTAAAGCAACATTGGTATATGTGTGAATCCATTTGGAGGGTCCCCTAGACACTGGATGATGTAAATTTAATTGAATTCCAAACCACTCTTAGAGAAATATCATTGTTATGGTTCATAAAGTGATCAGAAATACACAAAAATCCAACTGTACATGATGTTAAGAGGGAAGTTATGAAGGAATTTAAGCTTCCTAAGACCAATCAACAAGGGTTGTTCAAACTATGGGAGATAAAATAGTGGGAAGGAGAGACTGCATGGGAGTTGATGCAGAGATTCAAGGATGTAATTGGTAATTTGAGCAACCTGGTCGAACGAAATCAGCAACGAGATTTGTTCATTAAATAATTACTACCCCTTACTCGAACACTGCTGACTTAACAAAGAATTGATACGCTGCAAGACGCTTTGGAGCAAGTGACTCAGATTAAGGCCATGGCGGGATATCCACATGAGTATCAGGGGAGGGAAACACCTCATGATATGTCCATATTAGGTCTACAATATGAAATTGTGAATCTAATAGAGAAGTTGAGGGATCTGCAACCGGCACGACCGACACAATCAAATGTATGGTGTACTAATTTTTTAGTGGAAGGTCATGCTGCTACGAAATGCCTAAGGTTGTGGGGCCCAAAAACTACACCTACAGTAGTGGGACCATTAGGATCTACACTCGCTATAGGAGTCGCGTAGATAGGGATGCAAGGGATATGGGCACACCCCTCATCTTTGTTTGATACTAAAAAAATACTCCAATGTTCTAAACAACATATTTTATGAATTATGTACTTCAATAACTCATCATACAGATAAGTGTAGGGTACTGGATGCCCTAGATGATTGGTTGGACTGATGGACCTTTCGAATCAATGAGGCTCCTCGAGGACGGGGATGAGGAGGAACAAGGGGAGGTAGGATAGGGGGAAGAGGTCCATTTTGCTTTTATAACTATGATAAAAAACGACATGTTGCGTGAGATTTCCCACTACCCAGAAGACCATGGTTCTCTCAATGCAGGGTCAACATACATGCAATAAAGGACTATCCAGAGTTAATTGCTAGATGGGGGGAACGCGGCTGCCAACATGGGGGGAAAACTTAATCAATGCAGAACCGAGGTTTCCAAAGACAAATCCCCTCTCAAATATCAACATAGTCACCCACGGAGGCAAAAATACTGGAGCTGACATATGAGCTGCTAGACAACCAAAGATTATAAGACCAACTTCCCCAAAGCACTCATATGACCCTAAATTAGGCGGAGGGTTGTAGGAGGGGTAGCCAGGATCCCTTAAAGTTGAGAACCCAAACCCAACAAAATCGAATGATCGACCAATAGAAGAATGGTTCATATTATTTCTACAAATTGTGAACAATGATCAAATGTTGGGACAATTGCAGAAAAGTTTGAAGTATGCTATAAAAAATGGGGTGGTTGAGGGAGAAATCATCTCTACCAACCTACCTAAAAGACACTCTAGAAGGGTGCAAAAAAACAAGAAGAGAATGGGAAGGGATTTCTGGATTGACGCTCTGATTGCAAGTTTCCAAACTAAGGACACCATGTTCAATCTAGGCTCAGATGTCAAAATTTTTCCAAGAAAGACTTGGGAAGGCCTAAGATGATGTTTTCACCAATCCAATTGCATATGGAAAATCAATATTATATCCTCCTAGTCAGACGACGTGGAATTCGATATAGCGTGGGTGAGACTTTGAAGTGATAGACATCATGGGGGAATAGGACCCCTACCTAACATTTATTAGGATAGACTGGGCTTTTGATAAATACGCCATAATTGATTTAAAGAAGGAACTAACGAATTTTGAAGTATTATGGGTTAGAGTGATCCAATGCCTAAACCCTTATCAAGGACCAAGGTTCACAGAACCGACATATGACAGGGAAGAACCAAAATGATAGGATCAACTTTATAGACTAACAACAGGAAGAAGGGAGGATTACATCATCTGAGTGAGAGAAGGGTCCATCAACTAGAATAGCATTCAGAGATTTTAGTTAAACTCGGAGGCCTTTTGGGATGATTGGCAGCAAGGTGGATATGAAATCAACACTAAGAATTGTGCCACAATGTGTCAGATCAACTAGATTGACATAAATATACGAGAATTCCTTATTTTCAATGGTATAGATTCAGTCAATTACTTTATCAATAGATTTAACAAAACTATTCTTGAAGAACACAAAGTGCCTCTATTGAATTTCACATTACAAGCAACACCAACAAGGTGGTGTGGAGTTCACTGCACCCATCTTAGAGAATGGGAGAAGATGAAAACAACAATGGAAGTCAGATTTTGATACGTAGGAGTACCCTCAAGATTTTGTGAAGTATAGGGGAGGCTCTGACCCTAAAAAAAAATTGCAAGAATGTGAGGAAATATGGAACAAGGAAGGAGTTCTAATGGAGTTGTGGGTGTATGGTTTTATACACACCCTAGAGACCTTCCCAAAAGCATGGTATGTGAAGGAAGAAACAAGGATACAGGATGGAGATTAGGATCCCCTGGATGATTAGTTTGTCAGTAGATTTTCCTTCTCAGACAACAATGAAAGGTTGACCAAGGCATTGCAGGCTATCAAGCAAGTTCTGCTTACAACAGGCTAGCTAATGGAGGGATGCATAGATCAGAGAACTCTAGAGCATATTTATGAGTCCAGATATTGTAAGGTCATTTCCTGTGGGAAAGTGGACAGAGAACCAGATGAAGATGATCTGGAGGAATTATGACGTATGGAATCTAATGAAGCTGAGGAGAAATGGGACATTAAGGATGGGCCTATGATCAATGCTCTGTGCCTACTCCCATTGAAGTTGCAGAAACGTAACATCAATACGGGTAACAAGCTAAAGTTAGCCTCAATTGGAGATTATTGGGATGAGTACACTACAAGAGAGATCTTTGATCTCTTGAAAGAATATGAATATTTGTTCCCCACGTCTATTGCGAAGCTGAAGGGGATTAAGGGGGAGTTAGGGGAGATGAAGATCATGCTTAAACCAAATGCAAAACTAGCAAAGCATTGACCATACTGATTTAACCTGAGATTTAAGGAGAAAGTGAAAAAGGGGATAGATAAGATGTTAGAAGCAAGGCTTATATTCCTAATTAATGAAGCAGAGTGGGTAAGCCTGATCATTATACAAAATAATAAGGATGCTATAGAAATAAGGGTTTGTGTGGACTATCGTAGTCTAAACAATGTCTCTGTTCATGATCCTTTTCCCTCTCTATTCAATAATGAATTTTTAGACAATTTGGTAGGGAATGAAGCCTATTATTTTATAGATGGATTCTTCGTTTATAACCAATTTAGGATCCAAGGAAAATTTTAGGGGCTAATATTCGCCCATGGGCTAATTTTCTATACTTTTTCCAAAAAAAATGATTCGCTAATTTCCATTTTTTGTAAAACGATTCGCCCAAATTTTATAGAATGAAATTATTTTACCCTAAAAATTTCCAAAAAATTATATATAAACTATATAAAAATATTATAAATTTGAATATTTTTACAAAAATATCTCCAAACCTTTTATAGATTTCATATTATGGACTAGTGGGATTCACCAAGGTTTCTAAACTTTAATATAAATTCCATCCTTAAAATTTTCCTTGTCAGGATTGCATAGGAGGATAAGAAAAAAAACCACATTTACCATGGAATGGGGGTCTTATGCATATCATTTTATGCCATTCAGACTCAACAATTCACCCATGATACTCTAAAGGATTATGATTGCAGCTTTTAGAGATTGTATCCATAGGTTCTTAGAAGTTTATATGGATGATTGGAAAATTTATAGTTTGTTGAAGAATCAATCTAGTTTTCTTAGAATCATGTTTAATCGATGTAGACAATTACAAATCTCATTAAAATTGAAGAAGTGCATATTTGCAGTCCCCTTTGGCATGCTCTTGGGCCATATAGTATGCAAGGAAGGAGTGTGTGTAGACCTCGTTAAGGTTGCAGAAATCGTGAACATGGATCCACTCACAAGTGTAAAATAACTGAGGTCCACCTTGGGCCACATAGGGTACTACATGACGTTCATCCACAACTATGCCTTGATTATTGAACCAATGTAGAAGTTGTTAAAGAAGGATGAATGGTTCACATGGTCAAAAGAATGTGATGCTACACTTAATATACTGAAAGATAAATTGGCAAGTGCACAAATCCTGGTTTATCCAGATTGGAACAAACAATTTCATGTTCACATTGACACCTTAGGTATTGCATTAGGAGTCATCTTGGCTTAGCCCAGGGAGAGAAACCTCGATCACCCCATTTACTTTGCTAGCATAAATTTATCTACGATAGAGGAAAAATATACCACAACTGAGCGTGAGGCTCTTGCAATGGTATATTTGCTTCAAAAGTTAAAACATTACTTGTTGGGGGGTCCATTCAAGTTTTTCATTGATCATTCTACTTTGAACTATTTAGTGAACAAACTCGTAATTCAAGGTAGGATTTGTAGTTTGCTTTTTTTATTCCAAGAATTCACATTTGAAGCAACTGTTAAGCTTGGCCAACTGAATGTGGGGCCCGATCACCTCTCATAGCTAGAGTCAGGTGAAAGTGGTGGATCACTTGATGATCAACTACCACATGTTGATCTATTTTGAATTGACGCAGTAACAGACTACTTGGAGGATATAGCAGCATTTATATCTATAGGTAAATTCCTGAACGAATATAAAAGAACACAACAGAGGCATATGGTCGTGCGAGTTACAAATTATCAATTGATTGTGGGACAACTATACAAATTGGGCCTTGATCAAGTGTTGCGCAGATGTGTCCTCAACCACGAGAGACAATATGTATTATGGGAGTGTCATTCATGGGTTGCGGGAGGCCATGTTGGGGGAAAGCCGCCATAAGGAAAGTACTATAGGTAGGGCTCTGGTTGCCCATAGTTTTCAGGGATGTGAAGGAATATTCCAGAAGGTGTGAAGTTTGCCAAAAGGTTGGGAGACCATCACACCGAGATGAACTTCCCTTGCAACCAATACATGCAATGCAAATATTTGAGAAATGGGTGGTCGACTTTATAGGACCTATCAATTTGCTTGCACACCACTCCCATGCTAGATATATAATCACCACCTAAAAGTACCTTACCATATGGGAAGAGGCTACAAAAATTAAGGATTTTACTGTGGATACTTCCACCAGATTTATTTTTGAGAACATCATCTCCAAATTTGGGTGTCTCGAGAGTCTCACTAGTGATCACCCTCAAGAAAATGACACATTGGAGGCTTTAAATAAGATCTTGGAAAGGGGCCTGACCAATATATGCTTAGCCAACATGGATGACTAGGATGAATGGGTGCCAATGACTCTATGGGCCTATTGCACAGCTGTTAAACTCTTACACAAGCATATGCCTTTCCAACTAGTATATGGATGATAGGATGTGGTACCTTCCGAGTTCGCTATTCCCAGCCTTTTCATTCCACAGGCCACTCATATGATGGAGGAAGAGTCAATTCTAAAGAGGTTGGAGGAAATTTTGGAACAAGATGAGGTTAGGTTCATGGAAGATTTCAATCAAACCGTCGAAAAGCAGTGGCAAAAGGCATAACATGATAGGCACATTTAGTGGAAATCGTTCATGGTAGGAGGACATGTTCTACTATATGATAGAAAAATATCAAAGTTTCTAGGGAGGCTATAAATGTGATTGCAAAAGTGAATGAATCAGGTGGATTCAAGCTTGCACAAATAGATGGTGTTATACTGTGAGGATGGGTGAATGGTGCATGCTTGAAACCCTTCCAGGGATCAAACAATTCCACTCCAAATTGATACATCTCCGAAAGGAGATCGTAGGGTGGATTAGGTAGTGTCAATTACTTCTTTGTCATGTATTAGTTGTGTCTATTATTTTAGTTGAGGTTGTTCTCTTCCAGTTGCGGAGATACTTTGATCCCACTGCAACAACTTGTGACTGAGGGAGATCCACACATGTTAGGTGTCATTTTTGTAATAATTATGCAATAATTTCCAGTGTTAGCTTGAATTTCTATTAAATATCTCCCTTCACACCCATAACCAATTCCTAAGCATCTCCCATCACAATACCATAATTACCCATCAACTCCACCTTTCCTTTTTTAGTTTTGTGTCATCTAAGTCAGGTCCAGCTCAACCAATGACAATGTTAACATGATTGAGAATGAATATGGAAAGTTGTCATAATAATTCATTAGGAGGTCTAGTCAAAAATGTCATGTCAAGATTTTCTACTTAATATGCATGGCGATGGTAAGTTTCTCGAAGTCTAGAGCCGAGGTGATAGAGTTTCCAAGTTTAGAGTTTGTCCCTAATTCCCATTGTGTCAAGAACAATTTCGAGCCCCCTATGATTTGTGTATATCAAAATCATTATAGGAAAATGATGAAGGTTGTGATCTTTGTCCCATAGGTTGAATTCAATGAAAGAATCATAAATCTAGAACCTCTATATGATAAATATGATAATGTAGTGCTCGTTGAAAATGACCTCTTAAACACCTTCCAATTTCTAGCATTGAAGCGAGAGGTCTACACTGAACCAGTGGTCAAGGCTGATGCAAGTCAATCCATAAAGGTAGCAGATAATTTCAAGGGGATTCAAAGGTCGATGTTGTTTAACTTGAGGAGTCTTCCTGTGTTTGGGACGATAGGAACAACCATGCAGTGTACTAAGCTTCTTATCGGTCAGATTCATGGAGGATCATTATGGCTCAATAAGGAGCACCTAATGTTAGAAAATTATATATTATAGAGCAATGGAACACATAAAATATTGCAGAAATATAAACATAGAAAATACATAAAACAAGAGAGACACAGATATACGTGGTTACCCCAGTTTGGACTACGTCTATAGAGAAACAACCAGTCCTTCTTTTTATATTATCCAGCAAACTGAAGAGATACAAACTACAATAGATCCATTGTAACTCCCTCTTCTCTCTAAATCTCCTCTCTCTTCCTCACTCAGAATACAGATCTACTTAGACGCAATACAATTCCCTCATATATAGTGAGGGGTTGCCTTCTAGGGCAAAAAACCCTAAATTAAACATAACTTCTACAGTCAGATCATCCGCCTAATGAATGCCCCATATTGACTAGAAATTACTATACTTTTATAGGGAAATTTTACATTTGTTTTTAGCTTTGGGGGCGCTGCCCCCGAAACCCCCATGGGGGGACAAGTCCCCTCCACACCTCCCCACGTGGACGGGTGTACAATCTTTCTAAGGTATACATTCGGCTAAAACCTTTGAATATAGAAGATAATCAGGCTCCACACCCAACAATATCCCACTTGGAGACTGATTATAGCAACTCCACTACTGCTTCATTTGCTAGACAATGACTCCACTTTGGACTTGGTTGTTTCTCATCTTCTTCATCATACTTGAAGATTGAAGATGAGAAGATTCTCAATTTCTCCCTGGTTACAACTTTTGTTAATATATCTGCAGGATTCTGGCTCATGTGTATCTTTTCTAGCTTCAATTGTCCATCTTCCAATGCTGACCGTATGAGATCGTACTTGAGCTGTATATGCTTAGTCTTGGAATGAAATGCAGATTTCTTTGCAAGATGTATGGAATTCTAGCTATCACTGTATAGCCTGCCCAACTCCTGCTTCTTACCCAATTCATTCAGAAACCTTTGTAACCAAATCATTTATTTACTAGCGTTTGTAGTAGCAACATACTCTGCTTCTGTTGTTGAGAGTGAAACAGCACTTTGCAGTTTTGAGACCCAACTGAAAACTGTTCCACCTATAGTAAACACATACCCTGTTGTGCTCCTCCTATTATCTCTATCACCCGCCATATCTGCATCAACATATTCCTGTAGAGAAATGTTTGAACCACCAAAGCATAATGCTTGATTTGTGGTACCTCTCAAATACCTGAGAATCCACTTCACCGTCATTCAATGTTCTTTTCCTGGATTGTTCATGTACCAGCTTACAACTCCCACTGCATCATGCAATATCAGGCCTTGTGCAGACCATTTCTTTGGGCACATCTCCTTACTAAGTTTTAAATGGCTAGCAAAAGGTGTACTATCTGGTTTCACATTGTACATATTAAATATTTTCAACACCTTTTGTATGTACTCATTCTGAGATAATGTTAATTTGCAATTTTTTCTGTCTCTAGTTATTCTCATATTAAGGATTTGTTTTGCAGCTCCCAAATCCTTCATTTCAAATGAATTTGCCAATTTTCTTTTGAGCACATTTATTTCCTACATGTTAGACCCTGCAACAAGCATGTCATCTACATACAAATAATAATATAATATATCAGAGTGACATCTAGTATAACCTTGTTCATACATAAACTTGTCAAATTTTAGATACCACTGCCTTGGAGCCTATTTTAAGTCATACAAGCTCTTCTTCAACCTGCACACTAGTTTCTCCTTCCCTTTTATCTCATATCCTTGTGGCTACTGCATATATATCTCTTCCTCCAAATCCCCATGGAGAAAGGTTGTCTTTACATCTAACTGCTCAAGATGCAAATCGTCAACTGTTACTAGATTTAAAATAGTTATGATTGAAGTCATTTTAACAAGAGGAGAAAATATTTCATCAAAATCAATACCTTTCTTCTATGCAAACCCCTTCACCACAAGTCTAGCTTTGCACCTTTTTCTACCTCCATCTTTTTCCTTCAACTTGTAAACCCATCTATTTTGTAATGTTGTTTTACCCGCAGGAAACATGACTAAGTCCCAAGTCTGGTTATGTGCTAAGGAGTCCATCTCTTCTTTCATGGCATGCTCCCACTTCTTCTTGGTTTCTACCTACACTGCTTCTTCATAACATTCTGGTTCACCAGAATCAGTCAAAAATAAATAATATAATGAAGGAGAGTATCGTTCAGGGGTCTGCTTATCCTGGTAGATCTTCTAACACCACTTTTAGGTGTTTGAAGTGCTTGTTGCTGTTGTGGTTGTTGTTCTGGCTGTTGATCATTATGATTTTCAGGCACCATGTTTCCAAGAAAACTAGTGTCTTTTCAATCGACTAGCCCTCTAGGATTGGAAACTATCCTAGAAAAAAACAATCAAAGCAATTTGGGATTTCTTCTATGATCTGAATCGGATCCATAAATGACTGAAAAATAACCTTGACTGTATCGGGATGAAACAAATCTCTAAAGAATCCAAAACAACGATCAAAAACAGCCTTGAACCAGTGGCCATGGTGCTGACGTGGAACGATGAGGACCTCGGTCAAAGCATGCTGACTGAGGCCCATGGAGACCGCGCAGATAGCCAAAGTAGCCCCTAGGAGCCCCGGATCAGGAAAAGGAGGCGATTTTGATGCACGATTAGCGGTAAACAAGGCTAAAATGGGAAAGCCTTAAGCACTCGGTCACGTTGGGATCCAGAGAACCGCAGGCAGAGAAACGAAAAGTGCTAAAGTGCAAAGGCGGGACTCGTGCCCTGGAAACCAGCGGTTTTGATCAAGGTTCCCTTGAACGGTAAGAGGTTTTGGATAGGAGTGGAGCGATCCCACTCAGCGATCGACGCGTGGTAGTGGAGGTGAGAGAAAAACCGTCGTGATCGCATGTTATCGGTCGAGCAGTCCACTGCGCTTGACGTGCGTATGACGTTGGGTCTGGAGGAGCCCAGATGAGATGGCTGAGATTGTGCCCAATAGAAAGAAGCGGAATCGACGGGGAATTATCCGTGATTTAAATGGATTTGGAATCCGTTTGACCACCATGGTGGAGAAAGAATGTATCCACGACATAACCAAGGAAATGAATCGACAAGCAGGCTGGCGTTGTTCCAACGGGGACACGTGGTACTTCTCGAGTGTTCATACTGACGCCGAACAGGGAACTCCAAGATTAGTTGCAGAAGGAGAATCAACGCAGGTGGGAGAGGAACCGAACAGGCATAGGTATCGAATGGTTAAAGCCATGAATAGAGATAGTTGAAAAAGGAGGATTTTGAGATGAGTCCAAGCGACCAAGAGAGGCAGTGAACAGTGAACCCTGAGATGAGGACTGAACACATAGAACAATAAAGCAACGTAGAGGAGACAGAGGGCCGAGCTGACCACAGGCAGCATCGAGCACCAGAGAGCTTGAAGATTCAAGCCTTCCCATAGAGGAATCTGTCTAGATTGAGCATCACAGTTGGGTCTTTCCGCTGTAGACCAAAGGTCACAGAGCTGGTAGGAAGAGAATGAGTCTGTGTACTCCGAGTGGCTTGGGGAATCCAAGAACCACCCTGCCAAGCAAAATCTGCTATCAGGAGAACTCATATTGAGCCCATGTATTGTAATTTCTCTGCTGTAAGACACAATAAAACAAGGCTACCACTGAGAGCTGGATCGGAGACGTAGCCCTCGAGAATAGGGTGAACTCCTTATTAAAAATTGTATGTGTTTTTGTGTTGCTTAATGTATTTCTCTTCTGTCTTTCCATTTAAATGTCTATGTATTGGCAATCTGATCGATCCGTTGTTTCGATAACATAGAACACACACCGGCACATGAGTCTGTAATACCTTTTGTTTAATAAATCTTCAACTGAGGTCACTCATAGGGTGATTATCAAATCAAGTGGTATCAGAGCTTTAAGCTGTAAGGTTAGACAAGCTTGTGTTGGTTTAGCTGTGAATGCTCACTAGATCAAAGATCAAATTAGGAGAAGGAGAGTTGGTGGAAACTAATCTTGAAATTGGGAGAGTCTATTCTCGGAAGACAATGTCAAAAGAAGGTTCTATAGGGCCAGACCCTCAATTCATAGAAACTTTCCTAGCTATAAAGTCTATGGTAGAAGAAATGTATAGGGACTTTAGAAAGCATAAGGATGAAGATTCATCAGGCTCTAAACGAGATAAAGAAGAAGATGAATCTCATTCCCATGACCACTCCAAAGAAAAGGGGAAAGAAGAAAGCTTTCCCACACCTCCTAATAGCCCTGTGCATAATAAGAAAGCATCTTTGATTAAGCTAGATGTAAAATTTGATTTGCCTATATATGATGGAGAGGTGAATGTTGAAAAGTTGGACAATTGGATAAGACAATTGATGTGTATTGCAGAGTACAGAACATAGACTCAGACAAGAGTAAGATTCATCTAGCAAGCCTACGCCTAAGAGGCACTACCTTGGTTTGGTGGGAAGGCAGAACCCAAGCTGATATGAAAAGACATGGTAAGACCATCTCTATCTGGAGTGAATTTGTTGTTGCAATCAAAAAGCAGTTCTATCCATTGGCCTACATGCAACAAGCCATGATGATTTGGAAAACTCTTCAGCAATTGAAAGGGCAAAGTGTACAAGGGTATACTCAAGAGTTCAGAAAGAGAGCATTGATGTTGGGTATCTCGTTAGAATCACCAGAAACTCTTTTGAAGTACATTGGTGGTATACACAGCTACATGAGGCATACCATCCTCATGTTTAATCCCACTAGTATAGATAAAGTATCTATACAAGTTACTCATCTAGAAGCTAGAGGAAAGAATGGAAATCCAAAAGTTGGGGGACCATCCCAACCCACTGTAAGCAAGAGCAAGGAGAAAAGGAAGCAGAAGTGGAAAGCAAGGAAGTCTAACACTGCACAAAAAGGAAAAGCCTCATGCACTCACTGTAAAAAGGAGGGGCATAATGATGAGCATTGTTGGATTCTGCATCCAGAGCTGAGACCTAAGAAGTCCGAGGGCAAGAAGAAGAAGACTGCTGCAGTTGTTCAGAGAGATTTGGGGTCAAACTCGAGAGATGAAACAATCATTGCAGCCACCCGTATAAAAGGTTTCCTGCTTTGGAGAATGCTAAAATCAAGAAGCAGGTGCAGGAGTTGCTTGAGAAAGGGTTCATCAGGCCTAGCACATCACCATGTGGGTCACCAATCGTTTTGGTGAAAAAGAAAGATGGCTCGTGGAGAATGTGCATTGATTACCGAGCACTGAATAAGATAACAATAAAAAATCGTTATCTCCTTCCTCGTGTAGATGATCTTTTAGATCAATTGAAGGAAGCTGTTTATTTCACCAAAGCTGGATTTGCACAGTGGATACCATCAGGTCAGAGTTGCAGAGCAAGATGCATGGAAGACTTCTTTCAAAACAAAGCAGGGATTGTATGAATGGCTGGTAATGCCTTTTGGCTTGACCAATGCCCCTGCTACTTTCATGAGATTAATGAATGATGTACTCAGACCTTGTCTTGATGATTTTGTTATTGTGTATCTGGATGATATTTTGATTTTTAGTAAAACGTGGGAAGAACATTTAAAGCATGTTAAGCAGACATTAGATGTTTTGAGAAGAGAAAAACTTCATGTTAAACTCTCCAAATATGAATTTGGCAAAACCTCTCTAAATTATTTGGGTCATATAGTAGAGGGAGGTGAATTGAAAATAGATCCCTCTAAAGTGGCAGTCATTGTAAACTGGCCTAAACCCAAGTCTGCTACAGAAGT
>APFE031310314.1:146851-187385 GCA_000404065.3 Pinus taeda
CATGCACTCACTATAAAAAGGATGGGCATGATGATGAGCACTGTTGGATTCTGCATCTAGAGCTAAGACCTAAGAAGTCCGAGGGCAAGAAGAAGAAGACTGTTGCAGCTATTCAAAAATATTTGGGGTCAGACTCGAGAGATGAAACAATCATTGCAGCCAGGGGTATAAAAGGTAAGAATTCTGAAGCATCTACTGGTAACTCTGCTCAATCTGTTATTGATGAAGAACATGAGAGAAAAAGACGAGCTTTTCCATATTCGAGTTGTTTCCAAAAATCAAAAGATTGATACTTTGTTTGATAGTGGCTCACAAGTAAATCTAATTTCTAAAGCAATTGTAAAAAAATTGGGATTAACAACTACACCTCATAAGAAACCATACCCATTAGGATGGTTGAATGATAAAGCACAACTACAAGTGGCTAGACAGTGCAAACTCAAGTTTTCTTTTGGGTTAGCATTTGTAGATGAGGTTGAGTTAGATATAATTCCTTTAGATATATGTGGAATTGTTTTAGGAAGTCCTACTTGTATGATAGAAAAGCTATTTTCTATAAAGATGAGAACAAGTATCTACTTATTAAAGATGGAATCAAATACTTTGTAAGGGCTCATAAGCTCAAGAATAATTATACTCTAATCAACTCAGGACAGATGAAAAGAATGATAAACTCATGCAAACAGTTCTTACTAATGGTTGTAAAGGAAAAGAAATATGATAAAAAAAATGTATCTAGGGGCTGTAATGCTAATCAACAAGCTGATATAGAAAATATTATTTCAGAGTATGATGTCTTATTTCAAGAACCTAAAGGTCTGCCACCCAAAAAGGGAATAGTACATGATATTATTTTGCAACAAGATGTTCCTTCGCCTAACATTGGGATGTACAGGTTGTCTACTTTAGAGAATGTTAAAATCAAGAAGCAGGTGCAAGAGTTGCTCGAGAAAGGGTTCATCAAGCCTAGCACATCACCATGTGGGTCATCCATTGTCTTGGTAAGAAAGAAAGATGGCTCGTGGAGAATGTGCATTGACTACCAAGCACTGAATAAGATAACAATAAAAAATCGTTATCCCCTTCCCTGCATAGATGATCTTTTAGATCAATTGAAGGAAGCTGTTTATTTCACCAAGCTGGATTTGCACAGTGGATACCATCAGGTCAGAGTTGCAGGGCAAGATGCATGGAAGACTGCTTTCAAAACAAAGAAGGGATTGTATGAATGGCTGGTTATGCCTTTTGGCCTAACTAATGCTCTTGCTACTTTCATGAGATTAATGAATGATGTACTCAAACCTTTTTCTTGATGATTTTGTTATTGTGTATCTGGATGAAATTCTGATTTTTAGTAAAATGTGGGAAGAACATTTAAGGCATGTTAAGCAGACATTAGATGTTTTGAAAAAAGAAAAACTTTATGTTAAACTCTCCAAATGTGAATTTGGCAAAACCTCTCTAAATTATTTGGGTCATATAGTAGGGGGAGGTGAATTGAAAATAGATCCCTCTAAAGTGGCAGTCATCATGAACTGGCCTAAACCTAAGTCTGCTACAGAAGTGAGAAGCTTCTTAGGAGCAGCACAATATTGGAGGAAGTTCATTTCAAATTTTTCCTCAATTGCAGCTCCCTTACATGCTTTGACATAATTGAACAAGGTGTTTCAGTGGGGAGGCAAACAGTAGAAAGCCTTCGACACCTTGAAAGAAAAAATTAGTACAACACCTGTACTAGCACTGCTAGATCTACAAAGACCATTTGAGATCTAAACTGATGCCAGTGACTATGCCATGGGAGCAGCGTTGACACTCGGTAAACCCATATGTTATCATTCTGAGACTTTTAATCCTGCAGTAGTTAACTATCCTACCTATGATAAAGAATTGTATGCATTAGTTTAGAGTGTGAAAAAGTGGAAACATTACTTAATGGGCAAAGAAATAGTAATACATACTGATCATTAGCCACTTCAATACCTACACTCCCAAATTAAGTTGCAGCAATCAAGACATTACAGATGGATGGGTTTTCTACAATAGTTTCATTTAGTCATCAGATATAAAAGGGGTATACATAACAAGGTTGCAGACATGTTATCTAGACCCATTATAAATGCATCTACCATACTTAAGCATAATTCTATGTTGCATGAAAGCTACATAGAACAATATGCTCAGGATATGGATTTTAAAGATGTATATGCAACTTTGAGTCAAGGCAAAAGAGTAGAAGAATTGGACTATCATGTGAAGGACCAAATCTTATATCATTGTGGGAAACTCTACATTCCACAATCTGAGAGAGCAAAGATAATTAGGGAAGCACACACTTCTCTGATATCAGGTCACTTTGGGGTAAGTAAAACAGTTGCACAGCTGCAAAGGTTCTACTATTGGCCGAAAATGAGTGAGACAGTTTCTAGATATGTTAAGGGATGTGTTATGTGTGCTAAAAGCAAGCCCAATAACAGAAAACTCTAGGCTTGTACATTCCCTTGCCAGTTCCTTCTCACCCTTGGGAAATCATTTCCATGGATTTTGTTGGAGGATTGCCTAAATCTAGGAAAGGTCATGATTATCTATATGTTGTTGTGGATAGGTTCAGAAAAATGTGTATTTTGATACCATGTAGTAAACAGATTACAGCTGAACAAACTGCAAAATTATTTTTTGAACATGTATGGGTTCATTTTGGATTACCCACTTCTATTGTATCTGATCGAGACACCCGATTTGTGGGGAAGTTTTGGTCAACTCTGTGGAAACTAATGGACACCAAGTTGAAGAAAAGCACATCTTTTCATCCACAAACAGATGGCCATACAGAAGTAGTTAACAGGACAGTGATCCAGTTACTGAGAGGATATTGCAGCAAACATCCTAAGCTTTGGGATGAGCACTTGTGCTAGGTGCAGCATGCTTACAATAGAGCCAAACACTTTTCTACACAGAGATCTCCTTTTGAGACCTGTTTTGGTTTCATACCAAGGTCTCCTTTGGATTTTGTCTTTGGTAAAGATACCATGGTTGATAAACACAGTGATGTGGACAAGGCAACTAGGTTCATTGAACATATCCATGAGATCCACCAGGCAGTACAGGAACAGCTGGAAAAGAGCCAGGCCAAGTACAAGGCTAGGCATGATAAGCATCGGATGGAGCATAGTTTTCAAGTTAGAGACCAAGTTTGGCTGTATATCAGCGAGGAAGGAATGTAAGGTGAAGGTAAAAAGCTAAAACCTATCAGGTATGGACCCTTCAGGATACTTGAGAAGGTTGGTGAGAATGCTTTTCGCCTTGATCTGCCAGCTTACGTGCACATCTACTCAGTCGTGAACGCAGATTGTTTGAGGTTGTTTGAACCTTCAATTATTGAGGACCCTGAAGAGCAGAGTCAATTACCTTTTGTTGACGACCTGCTACTTGAATATCTTAATGAGTTGCAGGAAGATATAGTGCTGGACAAGAAGGTGAGGACGATGCGCAGTGGACAACTGGAATACCTCAGGATTGGGTTTAAAGGTTCAAAGTCGAGTAGTGCGAAGTGGATTGAGATTGGAAAAGTGAGACAACAGTTTCCTCACTTAGTTGATGCTTGAAGCAAACCAATTTTTGGTGGTCCAAAAGCTTTTTCAATAGGGAGGTCGTGATCCGAATCGGATCCACAAAAGATTGTCAAGAACCTTGACTGTATCGAGTTGAACAAATCCTTGAAAATTCCAAAACATCGATCAAAAAACACCTTGAACCAGTGGCCATGGCAGCCGACGTGGAATGACAAGGACCTCGGTCAAAGCGCGCTGACCGAGGCCCATGGAGACTGCGCAGGAGGTCAAAATAGCCCCTGGGAGCCCCGGATTGGGAAAAGGAGGCGATTTTGATGCGCGATTAGCCGAAATGGGGGAGCCTTAAGCACTCGGTCATGTTGGGAGTCGAAGAACCACGGGCGAAGAAACAAAAAGCACTAAAGGACAAAGGCGGGACCCGCGCTTTGGAAAACTGGCAGTATCGATTGGGGCACCCTTGAACAGTAAGAGGTTTTGGAGGAGAGCAGAGCGATCCCATTCAACGATCGACGCGTGGCAGCGGAGGTGAGAGAAAAACTGCCGTGATTGCGTGCTATCAGTCGAGCAAGTCAATTGCACTCGACGTGCGTATGACGTTGGATTTGGAGGAGCCCAGATCATACGGTTGAGATTGCGCTCGATAGAAAGAAGTGGAATCGACAGGGAATTAAGTTGCGATTTAAAGGGATTTGGAATTCGTTTGACCACCACGGTGGAGAAAGAACGTATCCATGACATAATCGAAGAAATGAACCGACGAAGCATGCTGGCACTAGTTAGATGGAGACACGTGGCACTTCCCGAGCATTCATGCTGACGCCGAATAGGGAACTCCAAGTGCAGCTGCAGAAGGTGAATCGGCACAGGCGGGAGGGGAACCGAACATGCATAGGGATCGAATGGTTAAAGCCATGAACGAAGATAGTCAAAGAAGAAGAGAGGAGGATTTTGAGAGGAGTCCGAACGACCAAGAGAGACAGTGAACAGTGCACCCTGAGAGGAGGACTGAACACAGAGAATAGTAAAGCCAAGCAGAGGAGATAGAGGGCCGAGCTTACCATAGGCAGCATCGAGCACCAGAGAGCTTGAAGATTCAAGCCTTCCCATAGAGGAATCTTTCTGGACTAAGCATCGCATTTGGCTCTTTCCACTGTAGACCAAGGGTCACAGAGCTGGTAGGAAGAGAATGAGTTTGTGTACTTCGAGTGGCTTGGGGAATCCAAGAACCACCCTGCCAAGCAAATTTGTTGTCATGAGAACTCATATTGAGTCCCTGTATTGTAATTTCTCTGCTATAAGACACAATAAAACAAGGCCACCACTGAAGCTGGATTGGAGACGTAGCCCTGGAGAATAGGGTGAACTCCTTATTAAAAATTGTTTGTGTCGTTGTGTTTCTTACTGTATTTCTTTGCTATCTTTCCATGTAAATGTATGTGTATTGGCAATCTAATCGATCTGTTGCTTGAATAACACAGAACACACACCAGCACATGAGTCTGTAATACCTTTTGTTTAATAAATCTTCAACTGAGGTCACTCATAGGGTGATTATCAAATCAACAAAGGCAGGGAAGTTGGTTTTGATAAAGGCAGTCTTCTCCGCCCTTCCCATATTCTAGTCTTCCCTTCTGCTAGCTCCTAAGTCTATCACTAAACAAATCTCCAAACTCCTTCGGGACTTCCTATGGAATGGGGGTAAGCGCAATCAGAGCAAGTTACATTTGGTAAGATGGGATATCCTGAATAGACTTCTCCAACAAGGTGGGTTACAGATACGGGATCCAGGATTAGCAAATCTAGCTGTTGGTGGAAAAATCATATGGCAATTGTATACATATAAAACTCATCCTGTCAGCACGATCATCTGGAAGAAATACCTAAAGGGAGGCTCCTTGAGAAACCTCACAACTAATTATACTCCAACAAGAACAACAATATGGAACTTAGTCAGAAGAAGCATCGACCATATACAACAACATTTATACAGAATACCGGGTAATGGTCAGAGAACATTACTTTGGGAGGACACCATTCAAGGGAACACCCCATTGGCCACCCTAAATTCCTGTAATGATTTAAAAATCTGGCTAGTGAACAAAGGACTTCTTCGGCTTGCAAACATATGTTCTTGGGATAGCAAAGGGAATTGGGCAGGATGGACTTTTCCAGGGGTTCCTAAACCTTTGGAAACACAAAAAAACTTGCTCTGTGCAGCACTTTATGGCATCGCCCCAGTCCATCATACATCCAAAGATAAATGGGGGTGGGGAAGAACCAGAATTTATACGGAAGCTCAAGGATTCTCCTCATTACAAGCCACACACATATCTTTGCTAACTCCGAAGCTTTGGAAATCCGTTTGGTCTCCCTTTTGCCTTCCAAAGGTGAATTTCTTCACTTGGTTACTCATGCATAAAAAGGCACTAACAGGAGAAAATTTGAATAAAAGAGGCTTCCATGGGCCCTTCAGATGCTGCCTATGCAATTCTGCTATTGAAACCTCTGACCATTTATTGGTTGATTTTGTTTTCACACAAGAAGTTTTGAAGATGGTCCTACACGGACTTAGCATACCCACCCCTTCCCAGTTTCAGTTATTACTCTCTACACTTACTGGGCAGATCAAAACCTTGAGAAAACAAATCTAAAAATGCAAGCTGGAAAAACATTTGGCAAGCTATTCCAAAATGCCTTTGGTGGAAAGTGTGGTTGGCTCAAAATGAGTGCATTTTTAACAACAAGATCCCGAAATCAGTGGAAGTGGCTGTCAAAGTAAAAGCTCTATTGTTGGAAATAATAGATAAATCAGCTTTTGCCTTTATATTATCTGCAGAAGTCTCTGCATGGCTAGGACCCTACGTGCCAGGAGAAAGGAAAGATTCAATCAACAAACCGATGAAAGATCCTACTTGGCGCTTGCGTCTCACTGCAGGTGACTTTATTAAGTGGTGGCAGGGGACCCCAAAAGCCACTATCTTTTTTGATGGAGCATCCAAGGGGAATCCAAGTACTGCAGGCACAAGGGGATTGATTCTTTCCCCAAACAGATCGGAAAAATTCAGTTTCAGTTGGGGCCTAGGCATAGGTTTGAACAATCAAGCAGAGAGTTACAACCTCCTAAAAACCTGCCAGATTACAAAGGAGTTAGATTACAAATCAATCCAAATATTCAGAGACTCAGAGCTTCTCATAAAGCTCTTAACTCCGAAGATTATTTTAGTAACCTAGCTTTAAACAAAACCTTGCAGAGAATTCGAAACACTTTGAAAGGCTTCGATACAATCGACTCATATCATATTCTGTGGGACTTAAACAAACAAGCGAACTTGCTGGCAAATAAAGCCTGCCTGCTGCCTCAAGGTAATCTTAGCCTTAATGGAGGACCTTGCTCGATTCATCCTTTGCCATAGACAATCTACAGAAGGTAGATCTTCTTTTCAGAGGGAGAGTGGTATTTGGCACCTTGAAATCACATTTAGGATCGCCAAGCAGCAAGCAGATGGAACAACAAGCACAAGGACTATCAAGCAGAAGAAACAGCACCAGAACGTACAACAGCAGATGGTAGAAGGAATAGCCGCAGAAGGAACAAAAACCAGAATGAACAACAACATAAGGAACAACAAGCAGAAGGAACAACAGAAGAAGGAACAACAGGCCAAAGGAACATCAACAACAACAGAAGGAACAACAGGCAAATTAAGGAACATCAATAGAAAGAACAACAATCAAAAGGAACAACACCAGAAGGAACAACAAGCAAAAGGAACAACAAAAGGAACAACAACAGAACGAACAACATCCGAAGAAACAACAAGTCGAAGGAACAACAACAGAAGGAACAACATCCGAAGGAACAGTAGGCCGAAGGAACATTAGGGTGAAGGAATAGCAAGCCGAAGGAACAACATCCGAAGGAACAGTAAGCCGAAGGAACAACAGGCCGAAGGAACAACATCAGAAGGAATAACACTCTGAAGGAACAACAGGCCGAAGGAACAACAGTTCGAATGAACAACATCCGAAGGAACAACAAGCCGAAGGAACAGCAACCGAAGGAACAACAAGCTGAAGGAACAACAAGCCGAACGAATAATAGCAGAAGGAACGACAAACTTAAGGAACTACAAAAAGAAAAGCATAAGGAAAAGGTCGCTGAATCTGCTCTCCTTGAGATAAAATGTAAGACAAAAAAACAAGAATAGCCAAAGAACTCACAAAAATTTTGAATATAAGCATATGAGAAGGGACTACCATCAGCTCATTCTCATTGCTCAGTTCTTAAAAGCTACTGTCGATTGTAATAGGAGCTTGCTCCACTTTTGGCAATAAATACATTAACCGTCCTTGTTAAAAAAAGTATGTATGACGTTTTTTTAGTGGGAAAACTTATCTTAAGTCAAACCAACAATGGGGACAACCATCATTGGCTACTATCTTTGAATGCACGCTGGATCATCACTATTACTTAAGGCTCATCACTATTACTTAAGGAAATCCAGGCTACTTGGAATTACTAGTTGGTGGTCAATAAGGGGGCAAACTTCCATTCGTATAAGATGCCTCTCGGTCTTGAAGTGTTAACCTCTTTCCTTACATCCAAAGAAGATGAGCTCTTGACCAAGCATAAATAATTTTAGGGCATACTCCAAACCCAACACATAAACAAAACTTTATCTTTATCTTTTTCTTTTTTATTTGTAAGAAAATATTTTATTACTAAAACTTTTTTAAATTTCTTTTATTTTAATAACTAAATACCTTAAACACTATATTATTCTCTCCCCAACACACATATAATTTTTCTTTTAGATACAACAAAGTTATTAATATATCAATAATTAAAAAATTAAATAAATAATTTTATTTATAAAACCTTATTCACGAATCCCCATATAAAATATTTTAACAATAAAATAAAACTTCTCCATTACCTTAATAACCATATGTCTTGTTTGTGGGATAAAAGACCCACTTCGGCTTAGGGATTTGCACTACTAAATTTACCTAAAGGCTAATGACATATTTTACCTCTGTAACCTTGGGAGAAAGATGCATATTCTTAATCTACCATTTTGGTTTAAGGTCTGTTACCTGAGGAAACACATATTCCTTAACCATTAGGCCATCAACTGTATATAATAATCAAAAGAATAAAAAATTAATATAATTAAAAAACTAAATACAAATTTTTAGTTTATAAAAATAATTAAAAATTATAAAAATTTCCATAATAAATTTTAATACTTAAAAAATATTTACCATCAAATAAATATTTATAATTTATAAATTAATAATTTTTTAATAGTTAAAAACATAAAAATTAAATAAAAACATTTATAATGTAAAAACCAAACATATAATTGAAAAACAAAAAGGAGGTGAGAAGTTGGAAGAAAAAAAAAAACAACGCAGACAAACAACTGGCGACAAACAACTTGTCTTGACGATGAACCACACTGGTTGGTTCGAAACGCATCGACAAAGGTCTTTATCATGTGATTTACGCTGAATCTCTTCTTATAAACATGACTGATCACAGAAGCCTCAATTCTACAAATGCAGTATTGATTTCCTCTATTTCATGTTGCGAAGTCGAGATACATGCGGTTCAGAATGGAATGCCTAGTTCTTTTTTTTAAAAAGGGAGGGGCTAGTTTTCAGGAGAAGCGGAAGGGAGAATGGAACGCGGTTGGGGTGTGAGATAGCCGACTGCGTCGCCATAGAATCGGCATACAGGGCAGCAAGCAAGGATAATCTAAGGCACTCGGGGTGCGAGATAGTTGACTGCCTCGACCACCGGATCATGCACTCATGTGGTAATGACCAGCTCCTTTATAATACCAAAAAGCCATAAGCTATCAGTTCAGAGCGCCTTGGCGATTTGGAGAATTAATCACAAAACAATAATTCATTATTATTTTAAAAAATATTTTTAAATGTTTAAAATTTTTTAATCTATAAAAAAACGTTTTGTTGGTTGTTTTTTTTTAAAATTAATTTTTTCAACATTTATCTTTAACTATAACAAAATATGTAAATATATTTGGAAACCATGATTACAATAATGGTTACGCAAAAGCGTATACCTAAAATTCTCAATTAATTTTTCCAAAATATGTTTTCATTAACATTTATTTGTTGATTTCAAATATTTCACACATAAATACATAGATTTTTTTAAATATCTTTATATTAAATTAAAATATTATATATATATATATATATAATATATATAAAAATTAAATATATTTAAATAAAACCTTAAACTTATTCCCACAAAATATTTTTTTTATAAATAAATAAAATTGTGGTTCTCTCTTTAGAATAAATATTACTTTCCTAAAATGTTAGAGATAACTAAATATTACTTATCCATACTCAGTTTTTATTTTATTAATAATTTTTTTCTTAAATTCAAATATTAAATAATTATTTTTGGCGACAAATAACTCGTATGCTATCATGCTTTAGTTTAGCAGAATAGAGCCCCATAGTATAGGATTTGTTTGTTGCTGTTATTTTAACTCTTTAATAAAGATTTTGAAAATTTTAAATTCATTAAAAATTGAATAAAATATTTAAACTTTAAAATTTTGTTTGATAATTTAAAATTAAATAAAAATATTTATGATTTGAAACCAAATCAAAATAAAATAGGTTTTTTGAGAGTTAAAAATATTAATAATTTAAAACCAAATAAATATATTGAAAAACAAATAAATGAGGGCAGACGCGTCACATAATAAAACTAGAGAAATGGAAATTTTACAAAAGCTGGCGAAGGGATATTTACAAAAGCAGGATCGTTTCTCCTTTATTCGGTGCAGCCAGTTCAAATTTTGAAACGCATGTTGATAGAATGCCTGGCCCCGTATCATACCAAAAAAGCTATAAGCTATCAGTTCAGAGCGCCTTGACCGTTTGAAAGGAATAGTATATAAGACATTCTTGCATGCCAAACATGTCCAGGCTTTCATCTTTTCTTCTGCTTCTTTACACTGCATTGGCTTGCCTTCTTTTTTCTTTTTTTTCTTCTGTCGATGTTTGTTTCCTCTGTTGCATGGCCATGCATCATAATTTTTTAATTTTCATCAGTTTTCCCGTTTTTGACTCTAATTGCTGTGTTTCTTTTTGTTTTAATCGTAATTCTTCGTTCTTTCTTGTTCCCTGGGTGTTTGCATCGATTGCCAGGGTGATTTTATTTGGTTGCTGTTATGTAGAGCAGGAGAATTGATGAAACCCATGCTACCTATTTGAGTGGAGGGACAGGTATGGGTTTGTTTTTCAATTTATATATGTTCAAATAGTTTTTATTGATAAATCTGTATAGTGAGAAACCTCCTAGTAGATACTAATGGTTGATAATTGTTTTCTGGTTTAGCTGCATGGAGCCCTAATCATTAAACCGACTGTCCTGATTATTTCTACTTCACAATGAAGCTGTGGGAATTGCGAGGGCTTTTATTTCTTCGGCGGTTCTTGTTTATGAGTTTTGACCCGGTTAATAATTTTGCAACAGGTAAAAGGGAGGTTTATGAGACGAGAAACTTGATTTCTTATGTTTATTTTCCTCAATTTACCTCAGGTGCGGAGTTCAAATATTTCTAAAATGGTGTTTACATGGTTTGCACTTTGCAGTGAATATGGGGAAACGAGATTGACACCAAGTTGCCACAGGATGCTCGTACACCTTTTGGTCTCATCATTAGGTTATTTTTAGGTAAGGTAAGCGATCATCCTTTAATTCTCAGTTTCCATGTCATAAAACATTCACTAATCTAGTTTATTTAACAATATTGTAACAGGTAGAGTGACACACGGGACAGGCGAAGTGCCTGAGGATGTTCGTACACCCTTTGCTTCATCATTAGGTAAGGTAAGCGACGCTCCTTTAATTCTCGGTTTCCAAGACAGAAAACATTCACTATTCTCGTTTAATAATATTGCAACAGGTGGAGTGGAGAGTCTTCACCCGTTTTGTCTCTCATTTTCTCATTGGTTTCTATAAAATGGTTTCAGCGAATTTGGACACGCGGAAAGAGACAGGACAGAATGCAAATGTTCGAACGGTGTTCGTACACCTTTTTCCTTGGTTCATTATAAGTAATAAGGAAGGTACGGACTCTTCAACTCTCCTTTTCCTAAGAGACGAAACATTCATTGATGCAGGTATTCATAGATAATGGACTGCATTAATTTGTATGGAGCGCTAAAAGTACTCTTATCTATTCGAGCTTTTGGAAGTAGTCATGGATACAACACTCGTGAAGAATATCAAGAGCCTCTGTCATTGTCATGTAGGTACACATTATTTTGGTTAAATGCTTTCCGTTGGCTGTATTTTTCTTTTCTCATTTTCTTTCACTGGCTCGGCAATTTAATTTGTACGTTGTTAATTTTCTTTTATAATTTATATATTTTCTAATTTATATATTTCAGATGAGCTTTAAATTTTTAGTTGTGCATATCCATGTTATTATTCTTTTCTAATTTATGTATTTCAGACGAGCTTTAAACTTTTAGTTATGCATAATGGGATTCGGCCTTGGTTGAGAATGACAGAGAGCCGTATGAGTCGTATCAAGAAACTATATATCGTATAGAGTTAAAATTGGTTTTCATAGCTTCTGCTATTTGAAGACAGCCTTGCCATCCAAAACTAATCTTTCTTCTCCGTTCAGTGATTTCATGGTCCACTGCTAATTTGGAATTCCCATGAATGTTGATATGATTTAATCCTGTTTTTTATGCTACGGTCATTAGAATGGTGGATGCAGTAATCTCTTGGAAATTGTTAGTGCCCTGTGCCAGATCACATTCAAAATGATTCCATGCTTATTAGAGATCACTACGCTGCCTCCTGCCCCACATGTGATTGGTTTGTTTTTGTTAGTAGCACTGTCAAAAAGCCATAAGGATTGTTGGAGTTGATCTGTAGGTTCCCTGACTGCCCCCTTTTCTGACTTCTCTGCCTTATCAAAATTTTTGTAGGACCCTTTTATCCTCCAACCATGCTTCCTGAGCCTCATATACCAATTCTCCTTCTCACTTTCCTTTCCCTCGAGTCATTTGTTTTATAGCAGATCATACTTTCTTGGTAAGTTAAGAAGAACATGATTTATGTTTCCGCTATTCTATTTCTAGAGGAGATAAAGTCCGGGACCCTGCACTGATCATTTTGGTAGATAATCCCATCTTAAGATTCTGTTCTTCAAGGAAAGCCCTAGAAATATCCTATTAGCATGAAATTTCCATAAAGTGTCATCTCCACATTTCATCATTATGGGTCCTCAAGGCTATCATATCCAAATTTCACTTCATATAAACCTCCTTACTTGTTTGTTGTCCAGAGAAAGCTGTTAGATTGTTCAAGTACTCTGGTTGAAGGTTTAATTTAGTGCATTTGCAACTTGCTTCCATTCTTCTATTATATGGGCTTGAATATGCCTGTATCCCCAAATCATTAGCCTTCTTCTATAGCCCACTGTCCACGAATTAACTTGTTCATGACTATAAACATCTTTGCTAGGAAGTTTAAGTTTCTATCATGAAGGAAATTTATGACTTGTTGAGATAACCTAGGCACCTCCAGACCTCCAATCCAAGGGTCTCTTCTGATTCACACTCCTTGTGCATTTCCTACTAATTAGTTGAGATTGCCTCCTAGGAGCAAATATGTTTCCATCAATTGGCAACAATTCCCAGTTGCATGTTGCTCTTGTCTCTGAAGCATCTCCTTTCCGCACTGTTGTTGCCATCAACATTGTGCTACTACTGCCCATGACACTGCCACTGCCATTGCTGCATCTATAGTACAACTCCCTTTCAAATGTTGCATCTGCTATGCTGCTAGCACTTCCATTGCTAACACTGCATTCGTACTGCAACTCAGTTGTTGAGAGAAGCGACTGAAAAACACCCAAAATCACTGAACTAAATGTGTTCAGCATAATACCATATGAATGTTGGAATCTAACTGCTACTAGTCTCTGACTCTCTGAATCTTCTACGTTGCTGATGACTTTTGCACTGTGCCATCTGCACTGTTGCCAACCTTTCTCTGCGTTAATCAGCCTCTGGTCTCAGGCTACTGCATGTCTCTTCAACCAACCCACTGCATCATCTGACACTAAGTCCATCTCGCTACTACTGAATCTCGGGCTCCCTTAGCAAGGAATTGATCCAAGGATCTTGCCTAATGTAGTCCTCCCGACTACAGTTCTATATCACCCCATTTCCCTCCTGGAGATGCGTGGGCACTCATGGCAAACTCATCTTCGTCAATTTTTGCTAGAGCAACCTTAGGATCATGTTTCTCATCCTTATCCTTTTGCTTCAAAGGACACTGGGATGCAAAGTGGCTCATCTTGCCACATGTGAAACATTTCACCTTTGAAATGTCCTTCTTCTGCTTCTACTTCTGCTGTCCCTTTGATGCTAGAGTTGTGTTCTCCTCCTCCTCCTTGGTCTTTGTGCCACTCCCACTTCTGCCATTGAGGTTGACCTTAACCAGATTCCTCCTTAATTCTTCTTGTTGAAGGATTTCCCACATCTCCTCCCATGAAGGTAGTCTTTCCCTGCCTAATATACTTTGGATGAAGACTTGCCATTCATCTGAGACTCCATTCAGGGTTGTCCTTACCATTGCGGTAGATTGAGGAGTAGACCCCACTGCAACAAGCTGGTCTCTGGTGTCCTGAAGACGTTGAAGATAGGAGTTAACCCCTTCTCCCTTCTGCATCAATGTACGCTGCAACTTTTGTTCTAAGTACATCTTTCGCTGTTCGGAAGAACCTTCATATAGTGAAGACAAAGCTTCCCACATTTCTTGGGCTGTATCTTTGCCCTGCAAGTGTGAGACCACATGATCTCGAACTCCATCGAGTATGTACCTCTTCGCCTTTGCCGGCTCGGCCTTGTACTTCTTCTTCTGATCATTGTCCGCGGGAACAACCACAACACTCTTGACGTAAGCTTCGAGATCATACTCTTCTAGAACAACTAAGATTCTAGTCTTCCATATGACATAGTTGGAAGCTCCTTCCAACTTGTCCTGATCTCTGAGCTTGTGTGATGCCATCTCACCCAAACTGTTGAGTTGACTTTTCTAGTCACTGCACAACACTAGTCTGCTGCCCAACAAGTGAAAAAATTTGAACTTTTGGCGAGAAAAGTCCTCTGAGGAGAAAATTACCCTTTTATGTGTCTTCGCTCTTTTCCGACGGATTTCTGCCCTGATGGAAACTGCGCCCTTCAAGCATTGCGTTGAGGCTCTAGGTCACTCCCTCTGCCTCTGCAAGCTCACGAACCGAAAATCCCTTCAAGGGGATTCGAATTACTGCCAAATGTAGATATTGGCCTCTCTGCTCAGCGTTCGATTACTCTTCCTGTTTCAAAATCAGTTCTTTGATACTATGTGAAAATTCCTATACTCAAGGAACCCCTACTGCAACAAAATTGAATTTACTTCTCCTACTTGATTTTAATATACATTATCAAGTTATTTTATGAAAAATACTGAAGTAAATTACTTCTGCAGCCTACACCAATTTAATTTGATTACATGAAACAAGAAACTGAGCAAAGAACAAGATACATAGGACACCGTTATTTTTGGACAAACTATTCCTCGGAAAAACCCAAAGCGGGAAAACTGGTGCAACAACTTTGAAGGTTTTATATTATTAAACACCGTTTCCGAATACAATGTTGGATGCCCTCCCGACAATCTAGTTATAGAGAAAAATATAATGGCATAACACTGAGTGAGATTACCTCACTTCACCCAGCAATTTCCGGCTCATCCGGTAGCAAAACTGGCAAACCTCCGACTACTCTGTGCTGGCCTTGCGTCAGCCTCAGAGGCTCTGTGTAACCCCTGCGTTGTCTCTTCTGCCTCTTGGAGCTTCTGATTCAACCTCTCCTAGCTGTTCTGGTAGCTCTCCGCCAGTTCCGGATTTTTGTGTGAAGGTAGCTTGCCTTCTGCGCTGGCCCTTCTAGCTCTGCATCAAGCCTACCTGGGTCCAGAATGGCCCAACGTCAGTCCCTATAGGTGCTGTGCTGCCTCCACTGGTCGCTCTTCGCCTCTTTTCCCAATATTCTCGAACTATCCTTGCCCCTCTGCTGCAGAATGATCACTTAGTTCGAATTTCTCAGCTTCCAAGCCCCAAAAATTTCAAACTCTAGATCAATTTGTTCTCTTGGTGTATTCCTGAATGAACCCCAAGCCTCCTTATACTTTTCTCGTTGAGACTTCAACGACCGAGATTAAGTCTCTAATCAACAACTAAGATTAAAAACTTGACTTGATCCGCTTTCTAGAACATTCTCACCCATATTTTGATTAATACCCATTAATACTTTAATTTTCGTAAGTTTAGACCTAGGAACCCCATTAAAAATATTAATTATTTTAATAAAATACAATCTGGGTGGAATTTCACCAAACAGTTTCTGGGTTCTTTAGAACTCATGTGCCTTAGCCTCTCCACTAATTTTCATGGCTAGAGCACATCCGATGCTATCAAAAACTAACACCGGCTTCTGAAACTCGAATTCCTTCTGCAAATTTCAAACTCCATCTTGGCTTCTGCGCTGCCTCTGTGTGGCTCTGTGTTAGCCCCTCTGGCTCAGCGCTGCCTCTGTGTGGCTCTGTGTTAGCCCCTCTGGCTCAGCGCTGCCACTGCTGGATCTCCCTTTGCCTTCTCTGCTGAGTATCCTCCGACTGGGAAATATTTACCTTTAGATACTATCCCTGCCCCTCACTGCAAAAGCTCACTTCAAATCTTTCTCCGCCAACTGCTCTTCAGAAATTTGATCTTCTGAACTCTCTCAGTGTATTCTCCAAGTGCCCATCAAACTTCCTCTTATAATCCTCTCGTTGATCAATCAACGGCCCAGATTAGATCCTAATCAATGGCTAGCATCATATTGACTTGATCTCCACCTTCTTCTAGAAGTTTCACCCACAGTTTATATTAATAACCTTTAATTATTTTAATTTCTTAAGTTTAGACTTAGGGTCCCATTAAAAATAATTAATTATTTTAATAAAACTGTCTTCGAGTAGAATTTCCCAAAATAGTTTCTAGGTATTGGAGAATGCATGTGTCTAAGCCTACCTACAAATTTGAGACTTAAGAGCACATCCGATGCTACCAGAAATCAACAAGTTCACTCCTCCTAACCACATTTGATAAAAGAGCCCTATTGCCCCCTCAACATGCCCATTCTTGATGTCAAAACAAGTCTTGGTTCCATACAAAGTGCATATGACCAAACGATTTGCCAATCATCTGATTTGTTAACACCATGCATATCATTATTTCGTATAGGTATTTTTCTAAGCAAATCACAAGCATCCTCCATGCACCTAAACTCACCAAACTACTACAAGTTGGGAGAATGCTAGCAAAGGTAAAATGATTTGGCAAAATAAGTTAAAGGCTTTACTGCCAGATTCATTTCCGGCATATGCTAGGATCATTCCATCCTAGGAGACCACATTGTATATAGACATTTCTTCAAACACTTGCTATGCATCCTCTAGCTAAATTGGTGGATGGTTATGCAGTTTTGAATCAACTACCTACGTGAGAAGTTGTTTTCATGAACGGTGATGATAACTATATATGCCAAGCATGGTATTCTAGAGGAACCTTTGAGATTCTTTAAAGAAATTTGAAAAACAAGAATTTAGCCAGATAATTTGATGTTTCCCTGCATTGAATATAGACATTTATTCAAACACGTCAATTGCATCCACTGGAAATGCTTCAAGGCCTCTTGACAATACCCATTATGTACGAGACCACCAATCATGATAGACCATGTCAAAAAATTCTTTTAGGAATTTTGTGAAACACTTGGCATGTGAACTCCACAACATTGTATTTGGCATATATGTCAATGAGGGCATTGGCCACAAGATTATCTGACTCAACCCCTCTTTCAACAATAAGGTCATGAATCTCCCCGCCCTCTTGCAAAGCTATATAAAGGTCACAGTTATGGCGTAAGAGTTGCAACATATAACTTATAAGAGGTAGACCAGAGATGAGACACTCTACCATAAGAAACAAGACAACATAATCCAACCGCATATAAAGTGCAATACATAGACTCAACATCTCCTCCACCCACATTCTAAAGTCTTCTTGAATCCAAACCATCTTAGAGATGGTCAAAACATATAGCTTTGTGTGCACACATATTAAACACGAAAGAAATAGTTAAGAATTTTTGGCACCTTCCGTCATAATAGCAACAAAAGCATAGAACAAAAAATATGCCCATTGCTGCCTCAAAATCCCTAAAGATGATTTGGAAGTTGGGATCCAAAATGAACTAAAGACATTTTGCTGAGTGATTTTGTTAAGTAGTTTGAAAGCATACCAACATTTTCTTCTTTGTATTCCTTGTTTGACCCGTGCATGCGCAGTGTTGCAGCTTGGGCTCTGATGCCAGTTCTAACATCCCCAAGTTGCCCAACTGGGGTGATGCCCTTGCCTTTGACATTGATATTGTGAACATAATACATATACATAACATGCCAAAAATATCCATAAAACATACATAAAACAGGTTTTAAACACCTATCTATGAAAATCGACTGACTAGTTATCAACCTCGGATGCATCACCCAACCATAGATTGTGTTGCGCCATCTCTCTCAGCAGTTGGTCACCCCCAAGCGGGGGCCACGTTTCCACTATGGCAATGGCTACTCAAGCTAGGTACATATCCAATAACGAATATGAATAGGACCAAGGTACCAAACCCCAGTAGTCGCCAACCAATAGACTCACATCCCCATCATCCCGACACCCAAGTATTGCATCCCCTTCTCCGCACTTGTAGTCTATCGAGATGTGCCACTACCTCCAGGGTGTTTAGCTCGGGTCAGCCAAGGATGTCTTAGAGCCTTGTCGCTTCCATCAATTCTTACTACTGTAAGGGGTCTCTAGGTCCTCTCATAGGGACACTTGTCCCTTATTGATCCATATCCCCCTGAATAGGGCAGCTACCTTTTTATATGCTTGGTGCCCCCTTCCTTTTATATTTTAATGATATCTTGTCATGGAGTCCCAACCCCCCATATTCTTTTCATCCCTCAGTCTATAGTCGTCGTGTTATTGTGTTAATTTTAGTATATTTAATTATTATTTCTACTAGGCTCACTAGCCTTTTTCTATACAAGATCTCTAGCCTGATCACACAAGCACTCCAACCTTCAAACTCGTAAGAACTCTGGCCCACTATCCTAGCACATTTATACACATACAGACACATATGCCTCAATAGATGGTGGCCCACTAGCCTATATTTTACCTGCATTGGATCACTAGCCTAAATATCATATGTACATGTTTATTACAACCTAGGGATTAATATGGGGTATTACAATACCCATGCCTTCAATATATAGGGATTTAAGGGCAAAATGTGGCTTTGATCTTGTGGTATTCTATGATGCTTTTTGGTAGGTGCTTTGATCTTGTGTTGTTATTCATTCCTCAATTGCCATCTCTTTTTCCACCTTCAATTTAATTTAGTTAATAGATCTCTTCCTTTATAGTTGGACCTTATCAAGGTTGACTTATCACATCAAATAATTGAACTTGTATCCATTCCAATACAACTCTTACCATGGACCTTTGTTACATGGCACTATGCAGGGCCGACCAATAGTGCTAGCTCTAGTTTAATGTGTAGGGCATATCCATTTTTATTTAATTAGACTAGTGTAGCGTCTATTGCCTCTATTTAGCATTGGTTTTGGTTAATGAACTACCTCCATGGTGGGGCTCGTTTGTCTTTTTCACCTTTTGGGAGTGAAATCTTTGTCCTTTTGTCTATGGCATGGCCTCTTCAGTTTGGAAAATCCCATATTTCAGTCCTTTCATGTTTTCAAATCCATGGAACATGATTTTTTCCCCATCCGCAAATTTCTCTCATTGTTTTGCAACAATTTGCTAGTTCCACACATAATAGTGAGTTGGTCGTGCTTGATTCTTGCTAAACTCATCACGCTACCCAGATAATAGTTTTATTTTCCAAATTCTCATGAATCGTCTTGTTTGCACACTTCACTTTCTATTTTAATATACTATTTGTATGCTTCCTATTGATTTTTTGTAGGTATTCTGTACTTATAATTACTTGTAATGATTTAATCCTTTTCATATTTTTCATTCATTATTAAGCAATTACATAGAAGACATCAACAATAGAAACATAATGTCAATAGGATCATAAAGAGACAGCCAAGTGAGACACGCAAGAATTTTACCTTGGGAAAGCCCACTTGGGGGAAAAGCCCAACAACCTTTTACTCAGAGAAATTATTCACTTCAACAAGAGATACAATTTAATCCTTACAATCAAAATAAATTCAATTGACTAATAGCAAAACCCAAGTCAAACCTGGTCAAATATCTTGCCTAAAAATTTGTCCCGCCTCAGATTCAGCGTGCCTTAGATTCGACCTGCATTAGATGTTTACCTTCGATTTTGTCTGCCTTAGATTTGACTTGCCTTAGAGTTTGGTTTGCACTGATTTAACTTTCCTCAAATGTCTGCCTCATATTCGATTTGCCACAGATTTGGCCTGCCTCAGAAATAAGCTCACATGAACAAAATAAGAGTGAATTGAAACTATGTATTGAGGAGGAAGACGAGTGGCATATTTATAGTTGTTGATGAGGCCGAATGGGTGTGTCCCTTGATGGAGCTGACTTGATCTTATGGAGGGTCGACTTGCCATTTTGGAGGCAAAAATAATTTGAATTTAAAAATTCATTTGCCCTCTTTTGGAGCTGACTTGAAAATTATTTCATGATTATCTTTTTCCTTTATTTGGAGGGCTAAAAAAAATTATGAAGACTGAATGTAGCTACAAAATTTAACACTCCTTCTGAGGTATGGAGGTATCTATAATGACTATCCAAATGTTCTTTTGTTGACAAATTCCTCTAAGAAAAGGTTATAACAATTCATCATCAACATCAACATCATTCAATTTCCATAACCCTGGTCAGCAACTTTGATCCATGGTAAATCATAAGCATAAAATAGTTACCATAATTCTGGTCAATACCTTTGACCTATGGTGTATCACCATAATCCTAGTTGATACTCTTAACACATGGTACATCATTAGCATCAACTAGTCACCATGATTCTGGTCAACACCTTTGACCCATGGTATACTGACTAGTCCTGGTTCACCATCATCCTAGTCAATCTCTTTGACTCATGGTGAAACTTCAAAGGCCTCACTCTAGGCCTCTAGGACCATTCTTCCTAATCCTGGTCATGATACATGACTATAGAAGAATGACTGTCCTCTTTCGGACCATTCTCACAATACAATGGAGAATCACTGCTCTTGATGCTAAATGTGCTCACTCGACCTGCCTGGAGAGTTTGAGCCTAATGTTGAAGGGAACCCACTCAACTGAGTGATTTTGGGCCTCTAGGACCATTATTCCTAATTCTGGTCAACATAATTGACATAGGAGGAATGTCTATCCTCTGCCAAATGATTCTTCCTAATTCTGGTCAGGATACTTGTCTTAGGGAGAGTGTTTGTCCATGATGTCACATCAACACTCCCTCTTGCTGAGAGAGGCACTCTAGGCTTGTCCTCGAAGTATACAAACTTCGTCTTGGGACAATCTGCTTGTTTGTCGAATAGTATTGGAGCCACGTTGCTCTCTTTTGTACCATGTCTCGTTACTAAACCTCACTGAGCTTGACCTGTCATCATGGTCATCACTTGCACTTGATCAAACAATCTTGCAAGTATTTTGTGAAGCCATACTGTGTCACAACTTGCTAACCAAGCTGCAATATACTTGGCCTCTACAATACTGAGTGCAACAGATGTTTGCTTCCTGCTCATTCAAGAAATCATAACACGACCCAAACTAAAGCAATATCTTGATGAACTTTTTATGTCTTTTGCACTCTCTACCCAATATGAATCTGTATATTCCTGCAGTTGTACTCCATTGTTTGAGACATATGTCAAACCATAATTGGTTGTGCCATAACCCACTATATGATGCTGGCACTTCAACACATGCTGGCTCAACCATAAGCTGATCAGTTATTCTTCGGTTACTTGAACTGGGTGCTCTTTTTGAAACAACTTTTGTTGTGGAAATCTTGGTTGCTCCATCTGCCACTGCTATTTTCTATCATATCAACTATCTAGCCTAACAATCTCAATGACATCGCATCATCTCGAGCTCAGAGGTCAACTCGCTTTGAAGCTAAAACAAGGCTCCTTGACTACTCCCTCTGTTACGAAAGCAAATATTTTTGCCACAGTTGCTCCCTATAACATATGAGTCCTTCTACTGCCATTAGAAATAAATCATATAAGATCAACCTTTATCCATTAATCCAAATCTTAGGTGCGTTCTTCTATTTGCAAGCAGGGGACTTCTTGATGACCCTCAAAGCCTTGAGGTGGTTCCATGTACACTTCTTCCTCAAATTCTTCATGGAGAAAAACAACCTCTACATCCATTTGATGTAATTCCATAACATAAGCAATAATAATTCTAATAGAAGTGTACCTGACAACTGGAGTAAATGTCTTTTTATGATCTTTTTACTCTTTCTATGAGAAACTTTTCAAATCTTGCTTCTATGTTGCCATTTGCTGCATGTACAATTAAGGTATACTTCAAACTTGTTGATCCGCCTGCTCCCTCCGAGCTCGGATCTCATCTAGTACAATATGTCTCAACTCAAATCACTGATTCTGGGAAAGTCCTCTTGTCTCACACTTTACTTCGATCTTCAGCTACTTCCATCTACTTCTTGAGCCTTGGCAACGTTTACTATGTACCTGCAATCCTCACTAAGAGGCCATGGAAGAACAAAGATAACCAAGAAAAGGATACAAAGACAAGAGGCTAATTAATAGTAAAACAATAACAATAATAATCAAGGAAGAGAGATGTAAGTTACTTATTTTTTTGAGGATTATAGGAAATTGTCAGCTCCCTCTTGATCTTAGCCTTCTTGCATCCATCTCGCAGATTTATCAACCTCTTCCTCATCATCAGCATGATGTCATTCCTTCCTTGCATGAGCTACGGTTTCTTCTTTTAGCGGAAACATGGATTTAGGTCTAGCTCTAGGGTTTTATTCACAAACCCTAGGGCTTTCTTATCGAGTCTTCTAGATTATTAGGGTTTACAAACCCTAGACTTCCATCTTTATCTCAACCTTTGTCATATGCAAGTTTTCTTTCCAAAACCCGAATGCACAAAACCATAAAATTTAGATGTAACAGCCCATTATGGCATATGACCTCAACTAGCAGCATATGCAGGTCATCTTTCATGGTTCATACTACATAGCATCAATACAACATCCTGCTTCTGTACTTAATCTGAAATGCAATGCAACATTGCCAAAGGAAAATAGAGGTCCCCAAAACAATATTTTGACCCTAATACTAAGGACACATAGATAGCTTCCTGTGTAGTTACCCAGGACATATTTTGAGAGAGGACTTCCTTCAAGCCTTTCAGAACCTTCAAATAATCATCTGATATTGCATCATATCTCATTTAATACAATCATACTCACAACAGGGCAATGTAAAACATATCACTGTAGTATATGTATTTCAGACTTTGCAACTTCAGGACAACCTTCTATTGAACTCATATGAAAGGAAATGTTCGACACAAATTACTGATTTCAACCCATAAAATACTTTAGTAAATCAAATACGCTTGGTCCATCTCTCTTAGCCATCCAGAATCAAGACTTATGATGATATTATTACTTTTACCAAGATGGCTTACATACTACAGATCAATAGGTGTATCTATCACTTGTGAATCTCATTATGGAAATTGTTTTGCACAAGTCTGTGAAGGGACTCAATGATTTCTGCAAGACTTTGTAAGGTAACAGTTTCTGAATTATTGACACAGTCCTTTGTTTAATGATACATTTTGCAACAATGAATTTTCATCCTTCAACCTTCATCGGACTAGAGATCAACATCTCCAAAGAGAATTTCGAGACAAGTCTTACTACAAACTTTTCAACTAGGCCTATACTTGGTCCTCCTTCATAGATATGATGACAAGTGATCACTGGCATAGTCTTCAAAGGAACTCTGATCTCAAACAGAACCATTATGAGTAGTTTAAGTGATGATACATATGTCACACCTTAAGGATTCAATGAAGCATCAAATTTTAGATTTTGTGGCTTCTTTATTTGACTGATATGATACAAAACTGTATTCCTAGGCATCATACTCTTCATCTGTACATCCTAGCATTGTAGTGTGCATTGATTGGCAATCATGATTTGTGAATGATCCAAATAAATATGCATTGTCTTTTCAGTCCTTGAGCTAGAACAAAACAGAACCAATTTTTGAAATAGTCCAGACATATCAATCATAAAACATTACAGAGACACCTTTCAATATACAGGGCCTTATGCAATTCACCTTGTGCAAACAAACTTATGCACAAGAGACAACATGCTGGTTTTGTAGACACAGGTATTTCAGGCTTCTTCTGGCTTCTGATCGGATTCCTTTAGGCTTAGAGACTCCTCAGCCCTTCTGAGATCTCTCAGCCTTACGTAACTCCCTGAGGTAATCTTCGACCTTTGTACTGGTCCTGATGTTTAGAACTTGAGCTTCATCCCTACTACATACGTTCTGAGGCCTACCCGACCTACTAAAACGAACTGAGGCTTTTCGGCCTACCTTCAACTAAGATACTTCAACCTTCTCTGAATATTGTCACGATCTAATAGACCTTAAGAATGGATCCAACAACATGAATTTCGACTTCATAAGAGGGGTATGAAACTTCGGTCTTCTTGAGGTCATTCGATTCATCTAAAATTAGATTTGTTGGCATTCGAACTTCGGGCTTCAACCTTTATCTCAGACATTGAATAGATTTGTCTTTCATGGATCATAGGTCACAATAGGGCATATCTAGGCATCTTGGAATATTTCTTGACCTTTTTACATTTAGAATAGTACTAGGGTTTTTAGGTCTAGAACAAACCCTAGTAACTTAAAATAGACTAGGTTCTTTCAAAGTTGCTCTTTCACCCACACTCCGATTCCATGTTGATTTTTCATAGGTCTTCTAAAAGGATAATTGATTTAATATTTTTCATATTTTTCATTCATCATTAAGCAATTACATAGAAGACATCAAGAGTAAAAACAAAATTCCAGTAGGGTCATAAATACACAACCAAGCAAGAGACACAAGAATTTTACCCTGGGAAAACCCACTTGGGGCAAAAACCCAAAAACCTTAGAGAAATTATTCACTTCAACAAGAGATACAATATGATCCTTACAGTCAAAATAAAGTCAACTTACTAATAGCAAAACCTAGGTTGAACCTGGTCAAATAACCTGCCCAAAAATTCTGCCTACATCAGATCCCTGCCTCAGATTTTGTCTACCATATATTCAACCTGCCTTAGAGTTTCCACAGATTTGACCTGCCTCAGGTTCGGTTTGCCACAGAGTGGACCTGCCTCAGATTTGGTCTGCCTAAAAAATAAGCTCGCATGAACAAAAGAAGAGTGATCCGAAATTGTGTATTGAGGAGGAACACAAGTGGCATATTTATAATTGTTGACGAGGTGAAATGGGTGTGTCCCTTGATGTAGCTGCCCTGATCTTATGGAGAGCCAACTTGCCTTTTTGGAGGAAAAAATAATTTGAATTTAAAAATTCATTTACCCTCTCTTGGAGCTGACCTGACAATTATTTCATAATTATCTTTTTCCTTTATTTGGAGGGCGATAAACAATTATGAAGACCGACTGTAGCTACAAAATTCAACACTTCCTTTAGTTTAGAATTCCTTTTTTCCTCTTTGAGCCTAAAACTCCTTCTTAGCTCTTCCTCCCCTTGTAGGCTTTCTTGTCCATTTTTTTCTTTTGTTTTTATGCTTCTTCATGGATATTTTGCTCCCATCTTGGAGGCCTTTCCTTTGTATTTCAATGTTTTTTAAAGGTCTTTTGCCATACACTTTTTTTTTGCATTTTTAGGAGGACAATTGAGGGTGTTGGTTTGTGCTTCCCATGGTTTTAAATACAACATTACTACCTTTATTAATGATGATGTTTGGCAAATTAGTCCATAGTCATCTTCTTTTGCTTTGTTTATATCGATGGTTTGTTGCCATAAAATTTGAAACCATGCCTCCATAAATTATCACTAGGGATTCTCACCCTCAACCCTTTGTTCATGGCTTGAAACCTAACATCATTACAACATGCCAAGCTACTCCACTCACCTCCCGTTTACTTTTTCTACAATGCTTCTTGATTTCACCTCAGTTTCTCTAACATTATCCCACTTCTGCCTTATCTTCATCCATTAATTCCCAATCCCACCACCTCTTGGCCTTTGTATCTATTGCTTAGAGCTTTGACCTATAGGTAAAAGGTACCTATTAATCTCTTCAAAGACAATGAGTTAAAGAATCTATCTTCCTCCTGTTGCCTCAAAATCCGACAAGTCTTGTGGGAGGCCTCACAAGACGAAAACCAGACTAAGACACAACAATGAGGTGGATGCCACTGTCACCTCAACACTCCACCTCTTGCTCTTTAGTGGAATTGAACCACACGAGAGGATTCCTAGTACAGGTCAGCTAAATGATATTCTAGGTCAAAGGATCAAAGGGGACACTTTAATAGGCATAATCAAGGTACTTAGTCTAGGAACAAGGCTCAATTATTTGTGATAGGGAATATCATACCCATAAAGAGGCTTATAAGGTGGTACTTGTAGCCTAGCGTTTTCAATGTATGATTCAACAATGGCACAACTAGGCATACAAGGATAATGAAAAGGTTTTCTTGAAAGGTATAATCAACAATAGGAGCCACAAACCTTCAAATGACCCTAAGTTGAAGCTTGAATGCAGAATTAAGGTTTTTCAAGCCTTAGAATTGCCTAGGGATGATGATGTCAACATCAGGGAAGCACTTTCAACCATGAAAATTGTTATATTTTCATGTTTTGTGGCTCTACAAGTTGAAATGACTTCAAATAAGCTCAATGTCCAAGCCCTAGTTTAATTCAGCCTGAAACCCTAACCCCAACAACTTCACTCGAAGGGACAAAATTTTAGGAGAGAGAGGAAAACAAGTTTTATGATTTTTGGTCACTGATATGGATGGTAGTGCCTTCTATCTACTTGGGTGATGGAGTCTTAGGGATTTTTACCATGGAAATATCAAACCCTTGAAGGGAGTAAGGGGGCAACCATAGGTTTTCACTTTCTAACCTTAACTATCTTTTTATGAAGGGATAAATTTACTAGAGAGAAGCTCTCTAGGAGGTTCTCTAGGGAGTCCAATGATACAAAATTCAAGCGTGCAAAATTTACCAAGCATTCCATAGAAATATAAGCATTTAGACACAAAACATAGAAACCCTAGCAATATGCATTACATGCAATAATCATGAAAGTTATTCAACAAAAAGTACTCACAAGAGATCCAAGAACAAGCATTTTTTATCTCAAAATGATGTCTCCACAACAAGGACTAGTCTCTAATATAGCCAAAATCCCACAAAATATCACATCTCCACAAGGTAGCAAAGTACAACTAGCTAGGTTGAGTTCTATAAGAGAGGCTGAGTTTTTCCACGAGGGATGATGAACAAAATGAAAAAGGTGATCCTCTATTTATATGAGGTCTATCTCTTCTAATTTCTAACTAAAATCCCCTACACAAGTTTGATTTTTCACTGGACAAAAGTAAAATTGGGTTACAAGCCAACCCACTAGCTTTACAACATAATATTCCAAGAGAAGCATACATGTGTGTGATGTAGACCTAAAAGGGTGATGACTTCATACTATTTTAGGGCTCAAAATGCTCCATCAAGGTAAAAACGAGGCTCAAAAATGTCTCCAAGCATCATGATCATCCTCCATCTGAGGGAAATCCCCAAATCACACATCAAAGCAACTTGAAGGGTTGAAAATCTAGCTGTGGGTGCCAGAGATCATCTCCATGGGTTTCAAGTGAGCAATGTGGTGCCTTGTATCTCTAGCATTAGGGATCCATCAGGTGCAACAAGCCCTTCTCAATCATACTAAGAATGACCATCCTCCTTTGAGCCCTGGATCATGGCATGCCCATCAAGTGAACTATTTTCTGTTCTTTTAGAATCACATACGTAAAAATGTGAAGCATGGAGCTAGATCCTCTAAAACAAGAACAAATACAACAACCTTGTTCAATAGACCCTCTCTTTTTTGCCAAAGTTTTCCTTTTCTTCGTATTTCCCTTGGACCCTGAGTGGCTTAAGTTATCTCTTTAGCCAAGATATCCCTTGTGCTGAATTTTCTAAGTCTATCCGTTAGAAAATTAATCTGTATTCTGTTGGTTTATTTCTTCTATTTGTTTAAATTCGAACAAGTTATTTAATACATTTAAATACCGAAATAAACACAATACAGTCACAACATCTACAGATCAACTGAAAGAAAACAAGCACACAAGTGACACCGTTGTTTTTGGACAAATGTCCCCAGAAAAACCCAATCCGGGAAAACCGCTGCAGCTATTCAGAGGGTTATATTATTATGTAGTTTATTTGAGTACAACTGGGTGCCTAACCGGCTCACCCAACAAAGAAAGATACAGGACAACAATACCTCTATATCCGAAAACAGGGATTCAAAAAACTTGTCCCACAAAACCCTCTCCGACACAACTGAAGCTCAGTGCTGGACCTTCTGGCTTCTGCATTAGCCTCCTGCTGACCTGTGTCAACCTCAAGACCCTCTGCGTCAGCCCTCTGAGGCACTGCGCAGCCTCTGGGACCCTCTGTGTCACTCCAACAACCTCTACATGGATGACGCAGTCCCTCTGGCCTCTGTGCCGTCTCTGCTGGGCTTTGCGTAGCCTGGACTGGCTACTGCTCTCACTCTCTTTGCTTCTGCGTTGGTCTCTCAATATTGTCTCTGCCTCTCTTCCTCGTACTCACTGCCCCTCGCTGCTGATCACTGATTCAACTTTGCTTAGCAACCCCGCTCTAGCAAAATGAATCACTGATCATTTTGGTGTATTCTCCAATTGACCCTCAACCCTCCTCTTATACTTTTCTCGTTGGTCCTTCAACGACTGAGATTAAATCTCTAATCAATGGCTAAGATTAGATTTGGCTTGATCCATGACTTTTGGAACCTTCTAACCCAGTTTTATATTAATACCCATTAATATTTTATTTTTCCTAAGTTTAGACTTAGGAACTCCATTAAAAATATTAACTATTTTAATATCTCCCAAACCGGTTAGAATATGCCCAAACCATTTATGGGTCTTGGAGATCTCATGTGCTTTAGCCTCTCCACCAATTTTCATGGCTAGAGCACATCCGATGCTACCCCAAATCAACACCTTGAAGAGATGTGACACGTTATTTTGTTATAATTTTGGTGACTATGTCATTTCTCTATGATGAATGTCAATCTAGTTCATCCTTTTGATGAATGTCAATGGTTGGAATTACTCTTCCTTGGGAAAATCCCTTCTTATGCCTTTTCTCTTTCTTTCATGGGAGATTTCTTATCCTTGCCTAGCTTTTGACCTTCTAAATTCTTTCATTAGTGCTTTGTTAGCTTTTGGGGTTATTCCAAAAATGTTTTCACATAGCTAGGAGAGTGCTAGGTCTCCTAGTCCATTAGAGATCCTTGATGGACATATGGATGGATTAGTTTGGGTGGATGATTGACCTTGTTTAGAGTGTTAGCATGATGCATTTACCTAGGAGGTTGTTATCCTATTCAACATTATGACCAACCCATTGGGTGCACACAATGGGGGGGTTAGTTGCTTGATTAGGAGAGATACCTACCTTGAAGGAGGAGTTCTAGGCTCTTAGCCCTATGGAGTTTGGACACTTGACTTGAGGACACTTGGGTTGAGGAGCATACTTCATGGAGGTTGAGCATGGACCTAAACACGTATGTTTAGAAGCATTGGAGCATAATAATCACCTTGACACACATGTTGAGGTGTGTTGGGGAAAAAAGGGCATGTGATACATAACTAGAGGAGGAATGCCTTGAATGAGGACACTTGGAGAGTGAAACACCATGGGAGAGGGAGTGGTGTTGGTCTAGCAATGTGTTGGAGAGTCCACCCTCTTAAAGGAGGGGGCATTGAGCCCAAGGAGAATCATGCTTGGATTGTGTACCACGTTAGGTTTTTGTAAAACCCTAGTATGGCACTTGTTATCCTTGTATTGTGTATACTATAGTGCTCATTGTGGGTTTGCCTTGTTCGTTACTTGTATGGACTTACTTCATGTTTTATGTTGGCCTCCCTTGCCTATTATATAAAGGGAAGGATGTTAAATTATTTTATACCAGATCTGATTTACCTTTACTTCAACCATTTTTAAAAACCTAGAAGATATTTATCTCAAATATTTTTGAATTTGTTGATAAAATAAACACATTGGTATATTAACTCAGAAAATAAAATGCAGCGGAAGTAAACTAGGGAAATCAATCACACTAGAACATCAAATTTGTGTCGAACACAATCTTCTTTCATATTAGAAAAATTTGGGCCTAGGTCCATAGAGAATACATAGAAACATACAACTATTGGGAACTTGGAACTCGATCCTACTAGGAAAAAAGGGCCTGACGGAAATCGGCCCGCAGAAATTTGCACTATTGAAGAAACTCAACCTTGGGAAATTTTAGCCTCCCTCACTAGTAATTTGGCCCCTCTTTTCCCTCGTATGACCCTTGTGGGCTTAAGAAATTCAACCTGTGAAATTTTCAACTGTTGCAACAACTAGAAATTATTCTGCTAACTGTAAATTAATTTTGCAGTTTATTTTCTACGAAAAACAATGAATAATTCACAACTGCAATTTTCACCAAATAAACACTGCGGAAGATAAATTGGAAACTAAGAAAATACTGGCACACACACAAAAAATATAACACCGTTGTTTTTGGACAAGTCCCCAGAAAAACCCTTTGTGGGAAAACTGGTGCAGTAGCTGAGGGTTTTTATTTTAAGTAGCAGTGAGAAAATTCTGAGTACAATTAGATGCTAAAAACTAGCAATCCTACTGAGAAAATACTTGCAAAAATTTAGTGAGTAATTTTCCTCACCTCATAAGCAATCTTAGCTCAATGAAGCCACTCGAACTGGCTCTCCAACTGCCTCTGCGTAAGCCCTACATCACTTCTACGTAGGCCCAAAATTCGCTGACTCGGAACTACCTCGAATCATCTACTAACTTTATGCTGCTGGTCTAGATGCCTCTGACTTGGTCCTCTGGAATTTTTCCGAGCCACTAGCTCCTAAAAGGACCCTTGCTCTAGCTAAATCAAATTGCCCTATAGAGGCTATTGTGCAGCTGTTGCGTTAGCCTCTTTGTGGCTATCTTTGCCTCTCTGCAAGCTACTCTCCGAAACTAGAAGACTTCCTTTGGACTCACTGTCTCTGCCCCTCTCTGTCTATGCATCCCCTCTGAATCGAACCCTTCCGACATAATACTATTGCTCTCTGGAAAATCGAAATGCCCAAGGAAACTCGACCTCAAGTGTATTCTTCCATTTACCCATCGACCTCTTCTTATAATCTCCAGTTGGAACTCCAACGACCAAGATTAAAACTTAATCAATGGCTGAGATCATTTCCTAGTCGATCCGTGTGAATTTCTAGTGAAATCTCATCTTTCTCAATTAATTGTTGTTAATTAATCATTTTCCCTAACTTAGACTTAGGAAAAATTTAATTACTGATTAATTAACTTAATTAAGGCATTTCTAGGTGGATTTTCCTGAAACCTTTTCTAAGTTCTAGAGTCCTAATGTTTTTTAGCCTCTTTGACAACTGTCGAGAGTCGAGACTAGAACACCATCCGGTGCTACAAAAACTAACACTCCCTCTTAGTGAGGAAGGTGTTCTCACCAACTCTAGTGTTGCACTGCTACTACAACACCCTATCTGTGTAACATCCTTCATACACGCTGCTGGTGTCTGACAGGTATCTTTGTTGGAAATGATTGCGCTCCTCCCTCAGTCACAATGTTGCTCCCTTAGTCACTGCGTTGTTCCCTTAGTCACTGTCCATCAACCACTACACTAATGTTGATTCATTTTCCACTGACTACGACTAAACCATGTTGCATCTGTGTTGCTACTGACATTGCACTGTACAACCTGTACTGCTGCCAACTTTGCATCTACACTGCAACTCAAATCCTTCTCAACTGTTGCTGCTGCTACTACAAATATTGCAATTGAGAAGCATCTAAAATACTGAATCAACTGTGTCTCTATGTTGTAACTGTCCCTTGAGTGTCTGACTGCTACTAGCCTCTGCATTGTCCATTGAGAAATCTGCGTCGTTGTTGATTTTGCATTGTGCCTCCTACATTGCTATCAACATTGCTTTGTGCCCCTCAACATCTGAATGCAACTAGTCTGCAACTGTCACTCTGGAATCGGACTGCATCAACTGACACTGATCCTCCTGCTATTGAACACTGTGGGCCCTTGTAGCAAGGTAATGATCCATGAGGAAACACCAACCGATGCTCACCTCAATGGACCCTGCCCAAACCTCTGCGCAACTCTGGGAACTATAGCTCCATATCGCCCAACCTCACTCCTGCAGGTATAGCTACAAACATGGCGAATCCTTCCTCCAACCTAGTGGACAATTTGTCTATCTCTGCGGATGTTGTTGCCTGGTCCCGCTTCTCCTGCTTGTCCTTCTTCCTTTGAGGACACTGAGTACTGTAGTGGCCAAAGTCGCTAGACCTGAAGCACTTGAAAGTTGACCTTAAATAGGTCCTTATTTTTCTTCTTCGCCCCTTGTGAATCCTGTCCCTGACTGGGACCCTTTGATGCAAGGGCCACATTATCTTCCTCCTTCTCACCTTTTGATCCCTTACTGCTGCTTCCGTTGATGGAGGTCTTCACTAGTGGTCGCCTCATTTCCTCCTGTTACCAGTCTGACCACATCCTATCCCACCTAGGTAGAGTATCTCGTCCCAAAATGTCCTGGATGAAGATTTCCCAATCCTCTAAGACATTGTTTAGGGCCAAACACACAAGCTTTGTATCTTGAGGCACTTCCCCAGATTTCCTAAATTCTGGTGAGAAAGGGATCAATGCCTTCAGCCTTATGCATCCTAATGTTCCTTAAGTTTATCTTTCAAGAACATTTTCCGCTGCTCGAAAGGATTTTGGTATAGCTGTGCGAGAGCATCCCACATCTCTTTGGCCATATTCTTGGCCGATATATGCGAGACTATATGGTCTTGAGCTCCATCTAGGATCATCTGCTTCGCCTTGGTCATCTCCTTCTTGAATTATTTCAACTGATCTGCATCAGTAGGTTCTACCACAACGCTCTTTGCATAGGTCCTCAGACCATTCTCATCCAGGAGAAAGAACATCCTAGCCTTCCGAATGACATAGTTGGAGGCACCGTCCAATCTGTCTTGATCTCTCAGCCCAACTATGGCCATATCTTCAAAAATTCAAACTGAAACATAAATCTCCCTCTTTCTCCTGCTCCATTGCTAGTTTTGCTATTCACACTCCCTTTTGGAGTGAGAAAATCTGCCCGTTGCTACTGTTGGTTGCAACTGAAAATTTGGATTTCTGTAGCTATAATCCCTCTGTGTGTGCACTTTCTCTTCCACTCGGCACTGATTCTGCTTCAACAAATTTGTTGTAAAACCCTTTTGCACCCAGAAAAGAAATCTGCTCAGCGAAAACATGATTTGCTTTGCTGAAATTACTTCCCGAATTCACTACTTCCTACTCGAATTATTTTTTCCACATGCACTAGAAAAATTGAATCCTCTGCCTAGCAATTCGAATTGCCTGGCTATCCTTTGCGCAAATATGCAAATCGAGTTTCCAGACTCCTTTTGAATTTGGATGATTTCCTCCTTCTGCTTCTGAGCTGCTTGTCTAATCAAATTCACTCTGATACCATGTGAAATTTTCAACTATTGCAGTAACTAGAAATTACTGTAAATTAATTTTGCAGTTTATTTGCTATGACAACAACGAATAATTCACAACTGCAATTTTCACCAAAATAAATACTGCAGAAGATAAACTGAAAACTATGAAAATACTGGCACACACACAAAAAATATAACACTTATGTTTTTGGACAAAAGTCCTCGGAAAAACCCAATGTGGGAAATTGGTGTAGCAGCTGAGGCTTTTTATTATTAAGCAACAATGAGAAAATTTTGAGTGCAACAAGATGTTGAAAACTGGCAATCTTACAAAGAAAATACTGGCAAAAATTTAGTGGGGAATTTTCCTCATCCCACAAGCAATCTTGGCTCAATCAAGCCACTCAAACTGGCTCTCCAACTCCTTCTACGTTGGCCTTGTGTCACTTTTGCAGAGGCCTGAAACTCGTTGGCTCGAAACTGCCTCGAATCAACAACTGATTGACTGCTGCTGGTCTGGATGCCTCTGGCTTGGTCCTCTGGAATTTCTCCCGACAACTACCTCTTAAAAGGACCCTTCCTCCAACGAAATTGAATTTCCCTCTAAAGGCTACTGTATGGCCCTTGCTTAGCCTCTCTGTGGCTTTCTTTGCCTCTCTGCAAGCTACTCTCTAGAACTGGAAGACTTCCTCCAAACTCACTATCTCTGCCCCTCTGTCTCTGCATCCCCTCTTTGGCTCGAATTCTTCCATCTAAATGTTGTTTCTCTTTGGAAAATCAAACTGCCCAAGGAAACTCAACCTCAAGTGTATTCCTCCATCTACCCATCGACCTCTACTTATAATCTCCAATTGGGACTCCAATGACCAAGACTAAAACTTAATCAATGGTTGAGATCATTTCCTAGTCGATCTGTGTGAGTTTCTAGAGAAATCTCACCTTCCTCAGTTAATTGCTATTAATTAATCATTTTCCCTAAGTTAGACTTAGGAAAAATTTAATTACTGATTAATTAACTTAATTAAGACATTTTTACGTGGATTTTCTTGAAATGTTTTATGGGTTCTAGAGTCCTAGTTTTTCTTAGCTTCGCTGACAACTGTCGAGACTAGAACACCATCCGATGCGACAAAAACTAACGTGGCCTCTGTATATTTTGGCCCTCCTCTTCATCTAACTTGGCCTCTCTCTATCTTAACCTTGGCTTCCCTGGAATTTCTTGCTTCCCTGAAATTTCTTCTAAAATTCCCTATTGCAATATTCTCACTTCTCTTCAGTCAAAATTAGCTTCTCGCTCTTAAGAAAACCGCTTCCTCAACAATTGTTGTATCTTCACCTCTCTCTTAGGCCTATTTTATAATTTCATTAAGACAAAATCACTAACCCTAATCTCCTAAGTGATCAATGCCTAGAATTAAATCCTAAGCCTCACTTGATCAACAATTGAGATTATATCTAAGTCACTTACATAATTTGATTATTTATCCTTAGAACTTTGGCCTAATTGTCCACAATAATTAATTAAATTAATTATTGTACTCTCCTTAGTTAACCTTAAGAAAGAAATCATAAAATCACTTACTCTACCAAGCAAGCACCTAAAGAGGCAATCAAATATCTTCTACATGCTAGACACCAAGCCGGTGTAGAAGAGCAAGGAAGGGATTCTCCACCACCCCGAGCTTGTCTCTATAAAACACAAATTTCCACTTCACTAGAGGCTTGGTGACAATATTTGCTACTTGCTCCTCTGTGAAGATGTACTGCAATCTTGCAACACCTCCCTTGACATATTTTTGATGAAGTGATATCTGATCTCTGTATGCCAGGACCTATCATGAAAAACTGGATTCTCAAAGAACGTAATGCAACTCTGATTGTCATAGTTAATCACATTGGGCCCCGCCTCAAGACCAAATAATTTTGTGAGCATCTCCCTCTTGCTATGAATCTCGCTTTGCCCTTCTTGATACTGCAATATGTTGCTTGCTTGATCTTGAAGATCCATCGAGAAGTGAACATTGACTTCCCCTCAGGCCTCGATACTATCTTCCACACATTGTTCCTCATGAGAAAACTACACTCTTCCACCATGGCCACCCTCCAAACCTGTTGGTCTACTGCCTCATAAAAGATAGAAGGTTTGTGTTCACTGATGCTACTTATCAAAGCCATATAAATAGAAAAATTGGCTAGTGTTCTACGCTCCCTGAAACTATTGTTAGGAGCCTCCACATGCTCCTCTGCATCTCTCAATGTCTACTAGACCCATTGTAGCCTCCTCCAAACAACGATTGAAGGAGCCTCTTGCTCCTCCTAATCAGAAGATTGTGTCCCTCTTGCTAGTGATGTTGTTCTGTCCTCAGCCTTCGAAGCCTCTTGCTCCCAATCATTTGCCACTGATGTATTTGTCCCATGTGACCTCCTAAATGTCCTACCCTCCTCAAATTTGACATCTCTCTTGACCATTATATTCCTCTATCCTATAATGTAGACCCTGTAGGCCTTTGAGGGCATTGTTAGCTCTTTCTTGATAGTTACTTCCTTGGAAAAATACTTAAACTAGTTGGAGCTAGACTTGCCCCCATTGTCTAGTCTTACGACCTTGATCTTCTTCCCAGTTTGGTTATCCACAAGAGCTTTGAACTCTTGAAATCGATTGAAGACCTCTTTCTTGGCCTTAAAGAAGTAAATCCACGTCCTCCTGGAGTAGTCATCTATGAAGGTCACAAAATAATTGCACCCCGAGATATATTCTATCGACACAGTACCATAGATATCAAAATCCACCAAATCTAACACACCCATGGGGCTTCTCTCACTGCTAGGAATTGCTACCTTGGCCTGCTTACTCAATGCACATCCCTTACACACACCATTGTGCTATATACTAAACTTTGGAAAACCAGGGACCATCTCTCGTAATAGAATAGAGCCCTGTCCCATCCTCCCGTGCCAGTTCTCACTCTATATGTCACTGCTATATACTAGGGCTTTAACTCGCTCTCAACATATATAGGTTACTCACTCTACTCCCTACGACTCGCCTCATGCTAGTATCAACCCCTTTTGGTCTTACAAGTACCTCACTTCTCACTAAACTGACCTCAAGTCCTCTGTCCTCCATGGTTGAAACTAATAGTAAATCCTTCTCCAATGTAGGTACATAGATTACCTCCTTCACCTCCATAAGGCTTCGTGATTCTAGCTAGAACTACATGCTATCAATGCCCTCCATTGTATACTTGGTGTTGTCACCAAGCTCCACATGCAAATATTTACGCTCCTTAGCCTTACTGGTGAATATATCACGAAATCTCGTCATGTGACAAGATGCTCTGCTGTCCACAAAGCACACTCCTCTTGTAATGGTGCCAAAAAGATAAGATACTAGAGCAATTTCCTTCTCAATGTTTTCCTCATCAAATCCATTTGTGCAAATGTAGTTGTTGTTATCTTCCCCTTTCCTTTCTTCTTGTTTGGACATTGTATGACATAATGATCGAACTTATGATATGCAAAACACGTGGCTTTCATCTAGATGTCACTGCTATATACTAGGGATTTAACTGGCTGTCCTCTCAACATAGACAAGTTACTCACTCTACTACCTATGACTTGCCTCATGCTAGTATCAACCCTTTTTGGCCTCACAAGTACCTCACTTCCCATCAAACTGACCTCAAATCCTCTGTCCTCCATGGCTGAAACTAAGAGTAAATCCTTCTCCAACGTAGGCACACACATGACCTCCTTCACCTCCATAAGACTCCATGAGTCTAGCTAGAACTATATGCTGCCAATGCCCTCCAGTTCATACCTAGTGTTGTCGCCAAGCTCCACATTTAGATATTTGTGCTCCTTAGCCATACTTGTGAAGATATCATGAAATCTCATCATGCGACGAGATGCTCCACTATCCACAAAGCACACTGCTCTTGTAATGGTGCTAGAAAGACAAGATACTAGAGCAAATTCCTTCTTAATTTTTTCCATCAACTCATCCATTTGTGCAAATGTAGTTGTTGCTATCATCCCCTTGCCTTTCTTCCCTTGCGAATGTGCTCCTCCACTCTGGTTCTGCCTGGCTTTATCCTTTCTCTTCCTTGCTTGCCCAGTGAGAGCAAGGTTCTCCTCATCTCCACCTTTGTGCTGTCCACTGATTATGGATTCCTCCCAAATCTCCTCGTGGGAGAAAATGTCCCACTATCTGGCCCAATCAGGATGTTTATCTCTGGGTATGATACATGACACAAATGTAGCCAATTGCCATGGTCCAAAGGGACCAGCTAATGAGGGTTTCCACATCCTGAGTGTATAGATGTGAGGAGGGAGAATTTGTGGATGCATGAGTTACCATCTCGGCTTGATTTTTCCACCCCTCTTGTGCGCCTTTTACTGCTTCTTGATTATACCTTATTTTACTACTCATAGCTCAAGGGTTAGAGCTTTCTTTGTATGATATATCAGTTTTATTTCCCCTTAAGATGAGTCCGTTTATTGCTTATCAAAGTTGGGACATGCAATGGTTCCTTTTTTATGTAATGGAGCATCATGTGCTTAGGATTCAGGGGATGGCCATATGAGGGAGGTAGAGCTCATGCTAGGCTTTTTCCCATGTGCTAAATTTTATGGCCCGACCATCTTTTGCATTTTGATTTTCTTTCTTTTATTCCTTTGTGGCCACAATATGCTTTTTCCTTTCTTTTAGCTGCATCAACCTCCCAGGGAAAAGTTTCCAGGCCATACTGAAGGTATGTGAACATATGGGTGCCAAATCCCCAAGAATCAATGATAGGTTTTACTCAAAGAATGGAGGTAAGAGATGGAGCTTGTAATGTGGCATGGATGGTGTTAAGTATGGCAAAGGATGATGGGACACACTATCTCACAATCATGGCTTTCTAGCTAGTGCCCCTCCTATAAACCAAAGGGCTTTATGGGAGGTCCCATTGGACTAGGGTCAAATATTAACCCCCCTGGTAAGGCGAGAGAACAAGAATACAGTCAAGGTCTGTCAATTTTCTAGATCACCCCGTTATTCATACTAAATGCCCAAAAAAAAAGTATAAGCACCCGATTACAAAATGATCCTAGTAACTTCTAAGTGGCAGTCCACCTTCATCCAAGTGCTAATGCTAGATGGGTGAGAAGCACATGAATGATGTAAGTGGCATAGACACATGTCATACCATCGTCTAATGGTGGCTACCATGGCCTATTGGCTATTTGGTTGATAGGAGGAAAATTTCCTCCTATGGGTTACCCATTTTGGTGGGTAACATCTTGCTCCAACTTGAGGATATGAGCTCATTGTAGAGCGCATGACCCAATATAGCTCAAATGGGGTGGGCTCGCATACCTGTAACCTGCACATCCAAATCAACTTATTTGGGAGCATGTGCACTGGCTGTAAGGTATCACCTATGTTTTATATGATGATAAAAATCCGTATAGGAAATAAAGTCTATGCTAAGTGCAAGCTAAAATCTATGACGAATCATAATACGAGAATGCAAGATTTTTAGTTTGCGCACACAATAGCAATGCAACTCACTACTATGCATATTTTTAATCAGTTTCATCGAACAATGTCAAGCGGTTCCATTTCACCGGTGAAGGTAAAAGTTCACCATCAAATTTAGCAATGTAAAAGTAATCCATACCTACTTTATCATAGATCCTAACAGAAACAGGTACTTTATCAGCAAAAACATGATCACCTACTTGGTATGCTCTCTTTGGTCCTTGGACCCATTACTTTCTGGTGATGGTCTTCCTTGTATTAGACTTCTTAATGTGACAAACATCTTGTGAACTAGGAGGCTTGTTTGACTTTGGGGGCCCATTGGAACAATTTTGACTCACAATCCTTTGATTCTTGCTTACCATGGCCTTACTATTGAGTGCAGGGAACAGAAAGGGCTCAATATCTTCTAAGTGGCAGTCCACCTTCATCCAAGTGCTAATGCTAGATGGGTGAGAAGCACATGAATGATGTAAGTGGCATAGACACATGTCATACCATTGTCTAATGGTGGCTACCATGGGCTATTGGCTATTTGGTTGATAGGAGGAAATTTTCCTCCTATGGGTTACCCATTTTGGTGGGTAACATCTTGCTCCAACTTGAGGATATGAGCTCATTGTAGAGCGCATGACCCAATATAGCTCAAATGGGGTGGGCTCGCATACCTGTAACCTGCACATCCAAATCAACTTATTTGGGAGCATGTGCACTGGCTGTAAGGTATCACCTATGTTTTATATGATGATAAAAATCCGTATAGGAAATAAAGTCTATGCTAAGTGCAAGCTAAACTCTATGACGAATCATAATACGAGAATGCAAGATTTTTAGTTTGCTCACACAATAGCAATGCAACTCACTACTATGATTGTCACGACAACGCTCAGACCGGGGGCTGTCACTCTGATCCCCGATCTCTTCGTTTAAGCTTGTCTCCCGCGGCTAAGGGGGGGAGACCCTGTAAGAATATGGATGACCAACTGTGAACCAGTTGGTTTGGGAGACACGAAAGGGAAAAGCACTAAGTAGATTTGTTTAATTTGATGGACCAGTGACTTATGGGTTTGGTGTCAAAACGATCTCTTAACAGATGTTGCAGGAATGTAAACTGTGCACAACGATCATTTAACATCAAATAACTTCAAAAATGCAAGATATCAGTGAATTCACAATGCTTTTAACAATGCTCTGGCAATTTAAAAGGAAATAAACTCTGAAAGATATAACCATATAAATTTGCACATCAACTAGATATTATATTAAGCATGCCAAGTCTCATAAAGGTAAACATTCATCCACATCAAAACTTTAATCTTAGCAAAAATAGAACGCGATGAGATTCCCAAGCTAAGACTGAATCTAGCAAAAATTTTCAACGATAAAAAATATTTTTTATGCTTTTCTGACAAAAATAAAATTTAAAG
>APFE031310322.1:1008-22453 GCA_000404065.3 Pinus taeda
TATTTATTATTATTCATTATTTTTTATTATTAATTATTATTTTTGTATTATTTTTATTAGTTATTATTATTTATTATTTATTAAGTGATTTATTTATTATTATTCATTATTTTTTATTATTAATTATTATTTTTGTATTATTTTTATTAGTTATTATTATTTATTATTTATTATTAAGGGAGGGATATTACAGCCTGTCACATTGTGAAAGGAGTTTCTTTCCCATGGATATTTGAGACAATGTGGTTTCGCACTCCCTCCAAGATTATTCACCTCACCTTGGCTACATCTTTCTTCCATTGGGATAGGTTTTGGGCATCAGTTGATCCTAGCTTTAGAATGTTTATCTTGACATAATCTATTGGTCCATTATCATCAAGCACTACCTCCATGCAATGAAATTCAAGTTGACTTCCAAGGCATACTCTAATCTCAACTCGTTGAAGGTCATTTTCCCGATCTTGAAGAAATCCTACTACATTGAAGCTACAAATTCGAACCTCCTAAGGAACAACTTCGAAATCATTGTTCTAATGTGAATCCAACTTTCATACCATGTAGAAAATATGGTGATATAATTTCAAATGCTCAAGCAGTTTTAATCTAAATCAAGAGACATAATTCTACTCTACTAATCTACGAAATTCAATTCACAATTTAGAACAACAATCTCAGACATGCAATAAGAAATAACACACATGCACAATATTTTTTCTAGGTGAACTCAACTGGGAAAAAACCCTCAAGCCTCTTTGCATTAATCATATGAATAGAGATGTACTACAATTGCTTGCCCACACTAAGCACAACTTGCAAGTGAATAACCTATCTCTCTACTCAATGAAAATCTTTGAACCAAACTTAGTCAATTTTTTTCCTTTGCTTGAACCCCTATTTCCTCGCATAATTCCTAGAGAATTAGCCCCTATTTTTTAGGAATTTTCCTCCAATTAATTGTGCAATTCCCAAGGTTTGATCATCTGATTGCATGCAACACCTGTACACTCAAACTAGTTTACAACTGCTTGTTACGTTGCGTTGGAACCTCTACGACGGCTGGGGAACTCGAATTATTTGCATGTACTAGATATTTTAGGCTAACTGATCAGTTGATTGGATGATCATTGAGTTAAATTGCTTTCCCACTGCACAACTAACCTTCCACTAGTTCTATCAACAATTAGAACTACTTTGACTGAATACAACTAGAAATAACTAACCTTGATTGCTACAAATTAGTAATCACACATGCTTAACTGAACTCCAAGCCCTCTAACTCAAATTTACTAGGTAAATTGAGTGACACAAGCTATGTCACACAAGTTAACTACCTCCAAGTTGTCTACTGATATGGAAATTCAAATTTTCTCAAATTAAGCAAGGCAAAGTCAAATTGAGACTTTCTTGTTGCACTTCTAAACACACCAAATGTTAAAATCAATAATTTCATATTATGTCATGAAGTCATTAATCACTGATCTATCCTGATGATGAGCCACTTTGGAGGGCTCGAAATGTCGATTCAATCAAATCATGGATGCGAGAACTCCGGAAGAAAACAACACACAAAGCACTGACCGCAAAAGCCTCAAAACATCAACTATAGAATATCTAAAAATATTAATCTTGGGAGTGATTGCTCTAAATAAGAAAAGATGATTATGTATCAAATTGTTCAAAGCACAACAAGATGTATCCATACATATTTATGGTGATTTTAAAACTCAAGACACATAAATCATTTAGCATATTATTCTCATGAAAAAAGATGTCAATCCTTTCCAATAAATATTTCATAGAGTTCATCCTTTTATGGAACCTCAAATTCAGAAATAACTAAGAAACTTTTAAATGACCAGATTACTTTTTAGGTTTGGAACTCAACTTAAGTCCTTAATCTCATATTAGTTAGGAAAAAACTAGAGAATTTTTCCTTTATGTTGATTTCCAAAACTTATATAGAGCTTCGAAGAAAGACAATTATCCCATTCCACCTATGGAAGAACTCCTACAAATCATATTTAAAGGTGAAATGTTTTCACTTGTTAACAAGGTTTTGGGATACAATCAAATCCTAGTATCATAGGAAGATAGACTTAAAACTACATTTTGTACCAACTAGGGTACTTTTGCTTACAAATGAGTGCCTTTCACGTTGATTAATGTCAGGGCTACTTAATATGCATTTACTATTATTGAGGATCAAATTTAAGGGTGTTAAATAATATATTAAGATAATCAACCTCATTCAATAAGAAGAAAACACAACGAAAATAGTTATCTTGACCATGACTTGTCCATTTAATGTCTAGACTTAATCAAGGTTCATGATGACATCTATAAGTAATGAAAATGAAGAACATATAAAAAAGTTATGTTGTTAATGGAAAAATCATATTATGATGTACTATAAACGAAGGCCTTATTAGTATCCTTCCTTTGAGTGAGCCCTTACTCGAGAAAGACTTATGAGTATGTAAACAAGTTCTAAATCATAACTAATGTAAGATGTTTTGTATTGATAGAATATGCATAAATTACACATGAATATTTATAGCTCAAAATCCTTTGCTACAAAGTGATTGGAAAGAGAGAATAAATTTGAACCCTTTTATTTGAGTTGTGAAATTTAGTAAAATACAAGGATACCTTGAATTCTCTAGACATAGGGGTCCAAAGACTTCACCAACTAATGCTTAAGAATAAGTAAATTGTTTTCTTAAATAAAACTAATCTCAATCATGGATAAGTCACAATGATTGAACTTTATATTAACCATTTCGCCACTTCATGAATCACGTGACAACCTACTAGTTAGTGCCACAAAATGGGTGACAATATCCCTAAAATTACTCTATGTTGCTAAGGCTAAAATACTCTTCAACATAATGTCAATGAAGTTGTCATGTGAAGGATTCTCATTTCCATTGTAGCGGTTGCATGGTGATAGTCCTCTACACCGTGGAGATTTTGTGACATCACCTTAAATCCTCAATGGCAATTAAATACAAACAATTTCATACCACAACATCATGAGCAATACATTTAAATTAGGGATTCAAGTAGCATATGAAATGCACTATATGTTATCGTCATTAATCCAAATTCCATTAATTAAAAGACCAATTATTTAAATAAACTTGAAATTTCAGGAGTGTTTTGAGTACATTAAGGGACTATTAGGTTCATATAAGAGCCACGATGGATAGGAAAATGTGAGCTAAAATAGATAAATATGGGCTTCATCAATAACTCCAAGTTAAATTAAGTTACTCAACAACCACGTTTGATTTCATTATAGAAGCCACCCTAGGTTATGAAACATACAACTAAGTATTATGAGTTTATGGCATCCCTATCTATTAGGATACAACTTTAGTGTGTAATTTATAGAATTTTTGAGAGACTGTGCTTAATTTGTGTTGAATTAAATGAGCACCCAAGGAAGAAAGGGATGCTTATTCAGTATATCATAACTATATCCACGACAAACAAAAATCTTCAACACATTTCTATACCCATAATATCATTAATTTATAATCTCTTCTTACCTTTTATCGTTAGATTATTAAATTCCAAAATACTATGTCTCTTTCTCCAAAAAATTCTATGGACTTACCAACCTCGAGCAAAACATAATCTTATAAAGCCAACCATAATAAGCATTGTCCCTAACTAGAACCCATAGTTAAATCGTAGAACCCTAAGAAGAATGAAACCTTCAACCAAAGTACCAAAGTCCCTATAATACTATGTCTCTATCCTACAACAAACAACGACCTTTGACACATTTGTATATCCATAATTTAAAACTTTATTTTTAAGAGGTTGAACTTTATTATTTATATGTTTGTGAAGTAATCATATGAAAAAGTTGAAAATCGATGCTCAAATGCTTGTCATCTTCTCATTTGAACGTCAAAACCCCCCTAATTTTTAATATTATAAGTTATTCATAATTTCTAATATTTTATTTTAAAAACCATTTTAAAGTGTTAATTCATCTAACATCCCCATTAATTATAATTCATTCATGATACCATACCCTTGCATTTCTTGTTAATGTCCATGTGATTTGTATAACTATATCTTTCCAGGGAGATTTTGTTTTTGCCTTTCACTGGGATGCCCAAGCATTAATCCTTTGTAACAATATAAGAGTTTGGTCTCTATTCAAATAGTCAAAGTTGATAAATAAGGCAATACCAAAACGTTTAAAGGCTCAGTAACTTCTTCTTTTGCATCAACTTCAGTCATGTGCTTTTCTTATTGAGAAAAAAAACTTCTATTCTAATGTGAACTTGAATCAATAGTATTTTTAGCTTTGTTTGAAAAACTAAAAGATTCAGTTCTTTTCTATTTTCCCGAGGTTTCTCCAACTTCTTCAATCACAGTACCAACCATTTTTATCTCTTGGACAAAATAAAGCCTTGATTTTAACAATTCTAGTTTTACGTTGGCAAATTTAACTCCCATGGCTATTTTTTGAATTTGTGCATTTACCTGAAGATCTATGGACTTGAGGGATAAACTGGAAAATTGTTCAGTTGTTTTATGATATCTAAACTTTTGTCCTTCCTTCTCAACAATTGAGTATTATGGAGCAAATCTAGGCAGGGCTTCTTTACAATTGAATATCATCATGAGATTGATGCAAATTATTTAGATGAGCTTTCATTTCTAAAACATCTTTTCCAAATCATCTAAGTTCTAAGAAATACATACTGACTGATAATTTACCAAATTCTGCATTTTGATTACTTCATTTGGTTCAGCTTCTCCATGAGTTCTATAATGTAGGAACTGCAAATCACTTTGTAGATTGACATTTTTAAATTTAGGAGTATTGTTTCCTGGCTCTAAACTTATTCCAGGAATCACACATTTAGTACCATCCTTTTCCCTTGGTAGATTATACATCTTAATATCCTTCATAGGAATGAGGATCTAGATACAATCTTGGCAATCAAAATGTTGGCCATTACTCTGTGTTGCTAAGGCTGAAAGACTCTTCAACATAATGTCAACGAAGTTGTCATGTGAAGGATTCACATTTCCATTGTAGCGGTTGCATGGTGATAGTCCTTTAATCTACACCGTGGAGATTTTGCAACATCGCCTTAAATCCTCAATGGCAATTAAATACAAACAATTTCATACCACAACATCATAAGCAATACATTTAAATTAGGGATTCAAGTAGCATATGAAATTCACCATATGTTATCATCATTAATCCAAATTACATTAATTAAAATACCAATTATTAAATAAACTTGAAATGACCATTAACCAATAGTTTGTCTAGAGTGTTTTGAGTACATTAAGGGACTATTAGATTCATATAAGAGCCAAGATGGATAGGAAAATATGAGCTAAAATGGATAAATATGGACTTCATCAATAACTCCAAGTTAAATTAAGTTATTCAACAACCACATTTGATTTCATTATAGAAGCCACACTAGGTTATGAAAGATACAACTAAGTATTATGAGTTTATGGCATCCCTATTTATTAGGATACAACTTTAGTGTGTAATTTATAGAATTGTTGAGAGACTATGCTTAATTTGTGTTGAATTAAATAAGAACCCAAGGAAGAAAGGAATGCTTATTCAATATATCATAACTATATCCATGAGAAACAAAAATATTCAACACATTTCTATATCCATAATATCTATAATGTATAATCTCCTCTTACATTTTATTGTTAGATTATCAAATGGAAAAATACTATGTCTCTTTCTCCAAAAAAATTCTATGGACTTACCAACCTCAAGCAAAACATAATCTTATAAAGCCAACCATAATAAGCATTGCCCCTAATTAGAACTCATAGTTAAATCATAGAACCCTAAGAAGAATTAAACCTTCGACAAAAGTACCAAAGTCCCTATAATATTGTTTCTCTCCTACAAAAAAAACAACCACCTACACTTTGTATATCCATATTTTACAACTTCCTTTTTAAGAGGTTTAACTTTATTATCGGGATGCTCCACCTACACTTTGTATATCCATATTTTACAACTTCCTTTTTAAGAGGTTTAACTTTATTATTGGGATGCTTATGAAGTAATCACATGCAAAAGCTGAAAATCGATGCTAAAATGCTTGTCTTCTCATTTGAACGTCAAATCCCTCCTAATTTTTAATATTAAAAGTTATTCATAATTTCTAATATTTATTTTAAAAACCATTTTAAGTGTAAATTCATCTAATATCCCTATTAATTCTAATCCATTCATGTTTTCTCAAGCGGAAGGTTGATTTGAATGGACATTGGCATCCACTCATGGTATTCATTGACCCATGGTATTTATCCACTCATGGAATATACCCATGGCATTTTAAGTGGCATCCACCCATGGTATTTATTCACCCAAGGTATTTATCCACCCATGGAATTTACCCATGGTATTGTAAGTGCCATGCCTATGGTATTCATTCACCCATGGTATTGTAAGTGAGATCCACCCATGGTATTCAATCACCCATGGTATCTATCCACCCATGGAATTTACCTGTGGTATTATAACTAAAAAAACTATAAGTAACAAGTTGCATTTTGTAAATTTAAAATCAGTTTGTGTTGCAGAATTTTTTCTTACCGCAATTTGTTTACGATGTCTCTCTTATCATTTTTGCATTTTTTGTTCAGAATTTCAAAAAAATTATTGCAGATATGAGCTCCTCTTGAAAAATCACCCAATTTCAAAAAGAAAATGGTCGAATCAGAGTTTGAATGAGGGAGATATCGTTGATTTAAGATCAACTATTTTTTCAAAACTTTTGTGACGACACGATAGTTGCAGTGTGAATCTGAGTTTCCAGAGTATCTAGATAGGGATTTCAAATACATGGGAAGATGCAGAATGGTCATTATATTTCCTAAAACAGGTTATACTAAAGATTATGAGTTATATTGACCAAGTTATGCCCATTTTAAATTAGTTTTTATATCTGGAGCGACATTCAGAGTGGGTTCCCTTTGGAGATGTGCCCTCCCACCCCACTTTAGTAGACACCTACTTCACATTCATCAGTTTCAGCATAGAAGCATCCGGTTTGGGTACTTTGGAGACGTACCCTCCCACCCCAGGTTATGTAGGCACCTGCTTCACATTCATCAGTTTCAACATAGAAGCATCTGATTTGGGTACTTTGGAGACGTGCCCTCCCACCCCAGGCTATGTAGGCACCTACTACTTCATCAACAGTCGGAATCACATCATTGAAGTCCATTTGCTAGGCTGCACATTGTTAGTATCAAAGTTGGTCACAAGCATTACAGGGTATATCTATCATCATATCTTCGTTTGTCATGGTTATGGGTGACCCACAAGCCCACACTTCATCGAAGTCCATTTGCTAGGCCATACACTGACAATATCACAATTGGTCACAAAAATTACATGGTATCTCTATCCTCAGATCTTCATTCATCACGGTTATGGGTTAACCACACAAAACCCTTCTCTTCATTGCCTCTTCATATTCAACAAAGGCTTCTTAGGAGGGAACTTCACCCAATGGGGACCATTACTTCTTAAGGAGGGAGGAATGGTCTGAATGGACATTGACATCCACCCATGATATTCATTGATCCATAGTATTTATCCACTCATGGAATATACCCATGGAATTTACCCATGGTATTGTGTGTGGCATCCACCTATGGTATTCATTCACCCATGGTACTGTAAGTGAGACCCACCCATGGTATCTACTCACCCATGGAATTTACTGTGGTATTATAACTAAAAAAAGACTATAAGTAACAAGCCACATTTTGTAAAAGTACATATTGTCCACCATAATGTAGCTTTTACAGTTATTCTCTATTTTAATAAAAAGTTTCTTTGTGATCTTATTTATTGTGCATTCTCCTCTTTTCTTCTGACATTTCAATTTTTTAAATCTTGAGAGTCTCCCCCAAGTTCCGGATGAGAAATCATAGCGACTTATTATACATTCATATTTATATAGTTTTTAATATATAAATTTCAAGTGAGAGATTGATTTATATGTGAATGTTGATGCAAAATTAACTATGATCATAAATAAACATGCATTCAAGTTTATATAAATTTCAAGTGGTAACTTATTATGCATTGTGTTTATATAATTTTTAATATATAAATTTCAAGTGGAAGATTGATTTATATGTGAATGTTGATGCAAAATTAACTATGATCATAAATAAACATGCATTCATGTTTATATAAATTTTAATATATAAATTTCAAGTGGTGACTTATTATGTATTCATGTTTATATAATTTTCAATATATAAATATGTAAAATTAACTATGATCTATTTATGTTTACATAAATTTCAAGTGGAAGATTGATTTATATGAGAATTTTCATGTACATTGTGGATTAGCACGAGAAGGATATGAAGCATGAGAAATTCTCATAATCCACTCATTTCTACCTTGAATTTTGAGTACGAGTTTTCCATATCAAAGGATTAAGGTTTACATCCTTCAAACATATGGGATAATTCATGTTTACTACACATATTAATTAATTCATTTTGATTCAAGATACATAGGTTGCTTAATTTGGACTTTTTTATCATGTAACCACTATTATCTACTATAGCACCATTTTACATTGTTTTTTCAATATTATAATTAACATAATATGTTATTTAAAACAATTGGATTTCTCTTCAACATGTATTGGTTTTTTGGGATGATTGCCATTATAGATAATAAAATAAACAAACTCATTAAACATTGAAAGGCTAACAGGTCAATTCACACCCTTCAAAGGAGAATTCTAACATTAGTTTTGTAATGGTAAACTAGAATGCGACTAACAAGTATGGTGAGGGACTCTTCTTAAATGCCATATAAATCAAATTGTGGAAAACAAGTGTAAAGAAATGCCTAAACATATATAACACATAAGCAAGTATATTAGATAGCCTAAATGGTTGCATTTTTATCGAATGAAACTCTTATAATGTTGCCACATCATTCATGAACATTATATTGCTATAAGCCACCAACAATTTGTGGGTTATTATAAGTATGAAGTTTTTCCTAGGGTTATCCTTATCATGGGGGATGACTAAACTTTATTCGAATAGATGGTATGGACCTAGAAAACTATGAGGAAAGGTCCCCAAGCCACTATTATTGTTTTCAATTCATCTTGAAAAGTTGTAGAGATATGGTAGCATAACTCAAATTTAAGGGGAGATCTCCATGTTGATGTAATGTATTATGTTCCATACAAAGTCTTGCCAAATGGAAAGCATGTAGGAAATAAGGTAACCTAAGAAGGGGTAAAATATTCTAAGTTTTTAGGTGATAATCCATGCAAAGGGAATGTTAGTAAGGCTCCTCACTTTTAGGATAAATCCACTCTTTTGAATGCTTTGAAAGGCTCTCATGCCTTGTGTAGATGTCATTAGTCCTTTAGAGAAAAGTGTTGGTAGTGTTTCAAGAGGTATCATTGCCAAGAATAAGCCCCCGAACTAGGAAGGAGACCATGTTAAGGATGTAGAGCTAATATATGAGTTGAATTCACTATTGTAAAAAGTAGAGGTGAGAAGGTGAATTGACATGATTGTAAAGAGAATCAAAGCCATCAATGTATAGTAATTAAACTAAGAAAAGTGAGAATGGTGGTAGGTCTATATGTGGGCATGATGGAGGTTGAATATTCAATGGAGAAGGTTTTATTTAAGTACTTTGTGGGGAAATTTATGAAAGGTGAAACTTTGTAGTTTTAGATCATTGAGGTCTGAAGGCCTATGCAGGATTATTCTCCTAGTTTCCATGTCTTAATTAGGGGGTGCATTTGTTTTATAGTAAACAATGAAGGATGTAGAGTTACTTCTTGGGCGAGATTGGTTGTGAGGTATGTTGGCTTTGTGTTGAGAAAATGGAAGGAAGGATTTAACCCCCAAAAGGAACCTATGTACATACAACAAATTTTGGTCATCTTTCTAGGATTTCCTTTAGAGCATTGGAACATGAAAATTATAGAAGGAATAGGTAATTCCCTTTGATGTTTCATTGCATTGAAGGAAATTTTCATGGTGAAGTAAGATACAAGAATAACAAAACTTTTGGTGGGGCCAGACCTTAGAGAAGGGTTTCCTTCATAAAGAGGTATTTCTTGGGGGTTGTGGGCCTTTTGCTAAAAGATTTATTTATGGAGGGTTCTAGTTAGATGTAGTTGCTATCCTGAAACTAGACATTTATGGGAGGACTATAACAAACCTAAAAGGCATTTGGATTGTATACATAAATTTTAGGTTAAGAAACATTCATTTGTAATGTCTTTAAATGCTAATAAAGAAAATGGATGAGAGAAGGTCTTGCTTTAGCTATGTTCTTGGCCCTAGATGTTGACAAGTTTCAAGTAGAGGATGTAATTAGCCCTCGAGTCTTTGTAGACTATTCTAGCAAGCAACCTCAACATCCACTAGTTCAAGGTATGTTATCTAATGAATTCGTCAACCTCAACCTCAACATCCATTATTTTTAGATAGTTCAAAATGAATTCCCTATTATTGTTGGGTGTTCAGTCTCTGTATATAAGAGTGAGGAGGTATTAAGGAATAGAACACCTTGAACCTTTTGTAAATTTCAAGAACTTTGAAATTTTCAATTGTCTTGTATCAAGTGCATAAGACCTATCTACCTAGAATCGAGGGTCTCAATCTTAGCTATGTGATAATGGGCAAGCTTACATACATTTTTCAATTAATTTAGAAGTTGGGGAAGAACCTCAATCCATAGCCATTTCCTTAGAAAATTTGACTAAGCCCCCATAACCTATGATAAAAGAAAGAGACGTTGAAATTGTTGGGCTTATGGAAGTGGGGTTAGCCTTGGACTAAGTTTATCCAATTTCAATAGGAAGAAAATCTAATATTTCTAAGGCCAAGACTTTGGAAGAAAAAGAGGTAAGGGGCATGAATTCTATTTTTTTATTTTTTACAAATATGCAAGTCATGGGAGGAATGTGAATACCATCTGGGATATTAGCGACATATGGGTCCAGAGTTAGCATTTTCAAGGATATAGTTGAGGTGCACCTGCAACACTTCAACATCTTTATTTAAAGATATCAAGTTAGCTACTATTAGAGAAATTGTGAAAATCATTAAGCTATCTCCAAGGATCATTGATGATGAAATGAACACAAAGCTATAAGCACAAGTGTTAAAGGACAAGATAAAGTTAGTTTTAAACTCCTTAAATATTTCCAAAACATCGGGCTTGATGGATGAACAACATAGTTATACTTTGGTTTCTTTGACTAGGTAGTGGATGATTTGCTAGTAATGGTGGATGAATTTAGAATTTTGGGGAAATATTTAGATGCCATCAATTCTACTTTAATAGATTTCATTCCCAAGGAGTGGGATCCATTATCTTTTAACATGTTCAAACCTATATCTCAGTGTAACTAATCTATAATTTGATTTTTAAAATCATTGTTAATAGACTAGAAGGAATTCTACTAGGTCTGATCTTTAAATAACACCTTGATCTTTGTTCAATAGATAAATTCATGATGTTGTTGGAACAACCCATGAAGGGTTGCATACCATCAATTCCCTATAACTTCTTCTTGTTGTGATGAAGCTAGACCTAACAAAAACATACGATGAGGTGAAGTAGTTATACCTTAGATTGTTATTGTTTGAGTTGAGCATGAAGTTGTAGATTGTGGACTCGGTTATGGGATATCGATCTTCATCCTCTTATGCAATACTAATTGACATACTTTCCTTTTTATTATCGAATGCATCCAGAGGTACTTGTTAAGGATGCCCTTTATCGCCATTTTTCTTTATAATAATGGTTGAAGATTTCAATATGTTGGACAGAGATGTCAAGAGAAGTAGGTTTGTTAAAGGAATAAAAACCTCAAATGCTATGGATATTTTCTATTTACTATTTTTCAGTGATATACCAAAGTTTGATTAAGGATCACTTCAGGAGACTAGAAAAACGAAATATCTTTCAGATACTTATTTAAAGGCTACATGCATGGAGATCAATACAACAAAGTCAATATTGATGTTCAATGGCATTGACAAAGAATAAATGTTTCAAATGGAAAGTCTCCTTGCCATGAATTATTTGAATCTAGCTCATCATATTAAACATTTAGGATCCAATTTAAAACCTTGCAATTATAGGTACGAACATTGGATATGCTTATACAATAAAATAGAAGCTCAAATTTCATCCTAGTATAATAGATGGCTATCAAGGTGCAATAGATTAGTTCAAATCAAGGCTATTCTAGAAAGCATTACCGTGTATTGATGTTTGTTGCTCATATTCCAAAAGGCCTCATTAACAAAAAAAAGGAATGACAAAAAACAACCTTAGATTCCTTTAGATAGGAAAGAGGGAGAAGGATGGATTACTATTAGTAAAATTGACAAAAATGGTAAACATAAAGGAAACTAGAGGTTGAGATTTAAAGTATATTCATTGTTTCAATTTAGGCCCATGTGTTAAAATTTTATGGTAGTCTACAATGAAGGTCTTTTGGGAAAAGTAACAAAATCTAGATATTTGAAAATAATCTCTATCAAAGATTGGTTTAGATGGGAAAATAAACCTGCTCAAGGAGGTTCTATTATTTGAAAAGCCTTGGTAAGGGCTTTCACACTAATTAGAAAGTGTTGAACATAGAAGAATGGAAAAGGGAGCAAGGTGAAAATCAAGGAGTACCCCCAGATTATTTGCAAAGGTAATTATAGATTGTTTGAAGCTTTGATAAGATATCTCAATTTCATGTAGATTTATTCCCTAGAGGGTGTAACATCAAATCATTGAAGGAATGTATGGGATCAAGGTTAGAAGTTGGTAAAGGCACTTAATCTACGAGGTGTGAAAACTAAGGAATGAAAATAATTTGTAAAATTTTTGGCTTCTAACACAGTAAAAATTTCTAATTAAGAATACCTATTCAAGTGGTCTAAGAATAAAGGGTTTCAGGAATATATTGCAAAATTGGGTTATTTAGCAAAGCAAGAAGAAGGTCACACTAGGGAAATAATCTAGTGTTGGCAAGTAGTTTGGAAGCTAGAATGCCCATTAAAAGCTTTACGTTTTTTTCTTTTGTTTTTCCTTCTAGTTAGCTTTAGATAACAAAACATTGACTTGGGAAACTTCCAAAAGAGAAACATGTAGGATCTTGGGACACACATTTTGTGTAAGGGTAGGGAGGAAATTGTTGATCATTTATTTGTTTCTTGTATTTTTTCTACAATAGTTTGGATTACAATTATTTAGATTTCAAGTGGTAAAAATAAGTGTGAGTAGAGGTTGTAGGGTAGATTTTGTAACACCCCTTCGTTGTATGTAACACTATGTGCTATCATGCCAGACCTAAGCTAAGACTGAGTTGTAACATAAAAGCTAGGTCTGAGGTGTAAAAATGAGGGTAAATATTTTATTACCAAATAAATAAAGATAATTTAAAACACTTGGAAAATGAGACACCAAGAGATGAGATTCTTGTCAAATGAAATCCCATTCGTAAATGGGAATCGATAATTCTTTCATGTTAAGGCTTCTAGATTAAATTCTAGATAAGCTTAATGGAATGGGAGATACATATCCATTAAGTTGCTTAGCTGGAGAAAGATGCCAAGTTTAAGAAAAACGTAAAAGCCTTGCAGGAGAGAAAGGCAAGCTTTTATGGGAAAAAACATAAAATCCTTGCAAGAGAGAAAGGCAAGCTTTTATGGGAAAAGCCTCGTGGGAGAGAAAGGCGAGCTTTTATGGGAAAAGCCTAGGCAAGTGGATAAAAAGATCCACAAAAGAGGGATGCCACTAAAGGAAACCATATCATGAAAGAGGGCATTAAATACCCTTTGAAGAGATCAACAAGAGGCAGTTGATCAGTGGGCAAGAACTCTCAACTCGGGGGTTAACTAGAGGAAGTCAGTTCTAGGTTGGGTGGTGGTGCTCAATTTTCCAAGTGACATTCTCTCATAAACTCTGGTTGGATTAAATTGCATAGGATATTCTATATGTTGGCTCCTTACTCTTTATGTTGTCGAATCTTTAGGCATATCAGTGTAATTGCATGTGATATCCTTGGTTATAAGATGATTGAATACTTACGCATGTGGGAAATATTGAATATAAATTTAATCGAAGTTAAATTTAGTGTTTGGAGCATAGTAGGTGGTTGTTAGTATTGTGTTAAGGAGGTATGTGACAAATGGTATATGAGCTCTAAGTTCAAATATTGCAGCCTATGGTCCAACCCACATATGTAAGGTATGAATGAGTTGTAGGTCCTAAACATATAAGAGGTTTCACTAAAGTGTTTGGTCATAAAATTGTTATAAGAAAAATATTCCAATGGGTTCTAGAGTAGTGCCCTAAGGCATTAGAATCCATAAAGGTTGAAACTAAATCTAAAAATGATTTATGGATTTTGAAAATAGCTAAGGTTTGATATTTTAATGAAGAGTGAAATCTCCTATATTGCTTGACAAGCATGTAACTATCTGTGTTTCCAATTGCACAAAGGGATCACTTAAAAACAAAAGCAGTCTGAAACCCTGATTCAGATCACTAGATATTGAAGAAAGAAGGGTAGAATAGTTTACATGCCTATACTGAGTTTTTTCCCAAGCAATATTTATATATTCCGATGAAAAAATTGTTCTTATAATTGCTATTAATTTTGTAGTTGTAAAGAATGCATGGTGATAAAATAGATTGTGAATTTCTTTTCTATAGTTGTAAGTAAGTATTCCATCTGTGCTTCGACGATCTAAGTATCTATTTAGATAACATCATTAATGAAATATGTCGTAATTGTGGAGTATGTATGAAGAAATACACACGTAAGAGCCCGAGGTATGTGTCATCTATCATTTATTTCAAATTCGAATGGCCACGGCTACATTTATATATAATCAGAAAAGTGTTGCACTTTAAGTTTCAGTATTCGATGTTTATTATACCTCTCCACTTTGTTAGAAAATGTTGGCAAAGAAAAGAGACTCAAAAACAACAACTAACGAGGAAGTATATTGTGCAAGCAAAAAAAAATAAAAATAAATAAATAAATAAAATAAAAAAAAAAAAAAAAAAAAATATTGTTATCACAAACAAGATCGTTATGGGTTATCGATACAATTTTATAGCTATGATATGAAGGTTAAATATCTATCTATATATATATATATATATATATATATATATATATATATTATATTATATATATATATATATATATATATATATATATATATATATATATAATATATATATATATATATATATATATATATAATCTGGTAAAATCGGGCTCGATCTGATCAGCAAGACTATTGGTTATTCGGCGATTTCGGTCCTGACACCGACAGACTCCTTTTACTATTGGCTAGGATGGAGAATAGCGAGGAGATCGAGATGGTCGACTACTCTGTCGATCCATTGGAGGGGGTTGATATCTTTGGTTATTCTTCTCATGCTGCTTCTGGGTGCCATTCCGCCATTACTTCTGCACCGAGGGCACCCAAATCTTCACCCTTCCCACCATTTCCGTCTGAAGATCCGCCTTTACCCTCGATTTCCGCCTCTCAGCCTTTATCCCTCGCGACTGAAGACTTCACCATTGAATTTCCTACACCTCCTCGCAGGCTGGGATCCCCTGATCTGAATATTTCTCATGCACATCTCCCTTCAGCATCTATTGGATCCGCCCCTGCCTTGATACACCCGATCCCCACTGTGGATGCCTCGGATCTGAGTCAAACCTCTCCCAATCCGCCGGTCATTAAACCAACAGGCAGCATCAGAGAGCCGACCCAAATCCCCTCTGCATTAAATCGCTCTCCCAGGGTTTCTGGCTCATCCACCCGCGCTGAAAACCCTACCACCCTGAGATCAAAGAAATCAAAGTGTGTCAAGGAAACAGCAAAGGATATCTCAGTACAAATCGGTGATCCAACAAATTTTGAAGAATCCTTGGTATTGGCTCGCACGACTTTGGTCGGGCATGTTCGCGGGAGATCTTTCTCGGCTGAAAGATTAAGGGCATGGACAAATGAAATCTGGGGAGGTATGTTCACAGTTATGCCAGAGGTCATTGAACTACCGAGGGGATGGTTTTCTATTCATTTTGCAGAAGAGGAGCACACCAATACAGTGCTGGCGCGATTTTGGCACATTGAATCAGCTCCTGTACGCCTGAAGAGATGGAGTCCCCTCTTCGACCCTGAGCGAGAGCAGATAGGCGCGGGTCCTATTTGGGTACACTTGCCGGGTCTCCCGATCCAATATTGGTCTGAGGAAGCATTCATCAAAATTGGGAATGCCTTGGGGACCTACTTGGATCATGATCGATCCTACATGGATACAAATAAAAAGATCATGGCGAGGATACTGGTCTATCTGGATACTAGGGAGGGATTGGAGGGCAAGATGACTCTGAGATGGGGGAGTTTCCGCAATGTGCAGCCTCTGGACTACGAAGGGGTACCATTCATATGCAACAAATGCCGTCAAATTGGGCATGTTTATAAGGATTGCCCTCTGGTCACCTGCTAGAATGGGATGCCAAAACAGACACGCCCATCAGCTGGAAGGGAGCCTGCACCTGCATCAATTCCTCCTAGGACCTCGGAAGGCACAATTGGAACGCGATCGCCTCTTCAAAAGCCTGCACCTACTCCGCCACCACCAGAGAATTTGCAGCAAAGGAACAAGTCGCCGCCACCGATGACTATAGATCTGGCAGTAGCAGCGGACACAAGCGCTCCGGTCTCTCATCCTATCTCTACCCCATCCACATCCGCTAAATCATATGCGCATTATTCATCCAATGAAAGCACTATGATTCACTGTGAAATCCCTCTTCCGCCGCCCGCAATCTCATCTGGTCCGCCCTCTCTACCATTCCCTTCACCGCCCTCCTCGCCTCCCTCTTCAAAATCTAATCCCACTCATCCTTACTCGCTCCGCCCCCGATCGAATCGACAGGATCCTCCCTCATCTGCGGGTTTGGGCATCGTTCCACTTGATCCTGGATTCTCATCTTCCCGTGGGCGCAAAACATATCTATCAAAAGCTATCAAAAATGCCAGCGCAGAGGTTGCCGCCGGGCGTCAAGCTACTATTACTGGGGTCCTTAGAGCCGATTACCCCCCCAAAGCTGGTCCTCCATGAAAGTTATCTCCTACAACTGTAGGGGACTGGCTAGCACCCCAAAAAAGTTAGCTCTCAAACGAATTTTTGAAGTCGAGAACCCGGACATCATCCTCCTTCAAGAAACGCTTGGATCCTCAGAAGACTGCATTCGTGCACTATCTACAGTTGGAACAAAATGGAATTATATTGCCGCGGATGCTGTGGGCAGATCTGGGGGTCTGGCTTTTGGTTACAACCCCAAAACTATCAAAATGGATTCTTCTTGGGGCGGACAGGGGTTTCTTGGCGCTGATATCTTCTGCAGTGACCTTGGATGCCCACTGAGAATCGTTAATATCTACGGGCCTTGTCACCATAGGGACCCCTTTTGGAGAAACCTCCTCAGTAAAAATCTCCTTGCCTCTGATTCCACCATAATAGGAGGTGATCTGAACTTTTCCATAGGATTCTCTGAATCTTGGGGAGCTGCAGCACAGAGAGATCCCATATCAGATTACATCAGTGGATTACTCGAGCAGCATGACTTTATAGACATACCTGTTCAGAAGAAGCAGCCCACATGGAGAAATAGAAGGACAGGGCATGCTGCACTAGCCAGAAGGTTGGATCGATTCCTGATGAAAGGACCGCTGGTCAATCGGCTGCAATCATTTAAACAGTGGGTCTGCACTAGGGGCTTATCAGATCATCACCCTATTGCCATGGAAATCCTTGGGCCTCATCAGAAACCCAAGGCCCCTTTCAAATTCAACCATCAGTGGCTTCTAGACCCCAGCTTCAATGGAATGATCACTTCATATTGGAAAGCACACCCCATCGACAGAGAACCTTCCTTTGCCAGGGGGTTTGTCAAGAATCTCACTGAATTAAAACACCTAGCGATAAGCTGGGCAAAGGAGAAAAAGAAAGGGGAAGACGAGCACCTCGCAAAGATAGAAATGGACCTGGAAAATCTACTGGATGAAAGAAATTTAGGATTCATATCCCAGGAGGACAAGAACACGCTTGTGGAACTGGAGAACCAAAAGAATATCATCCTTAAAGGGAGGGAAGAATCTCTCAGGCTTCGCAGCAGAGCCATTTGGTTGAAAGCGGGAGATGAAAATTCAAGATTTTTTCATAATTTCGCAAAGGGGAGGAAGGTGGCAAACACCATTTGGAACCTTCCTCTGCCCGAGGGAGGCATGGCGGACTCTTTCAATAAACTTTCGAACCTGGGGACCTCATACTTCAGAAATCTTTACAAAAACCCGGCAGACACAAATCTTGCAGAAATTATCAATGTGGCAGGTCACTTCCCACGGTTTATCGAGGAGGATGATGCAGAAGACCTCGAAGCACCTGTCACGATGGCTGAGCTAGAAAGCACGATCAAATGGTTCAAAAAGGAGAAGAGCCCAGGCCCTGACGGCTGGACAATCGAGTTCTTTGCATCATTTTTTGATCTTCTTGGTGAGGACATTCTTAAGGTGGTAGAAGAAAGCCGAACTACTGGAAGCATGTACCATGCCATCAACACTACATTCATTGCCCTTATCCCCAAAACTGATCATCCTTCCTCATTTGATGATTTCCGCCCCATTTCCCTCTGTAATGTGCTCTACAAGATCACTTCAAAGATTATTGCAAATCGGATAAAGCCCATACTCTCCCGGCATATATCTCCTCAGCAATTTGCTTTCTTAGAAAACCGGCAGATCCATGAAGCTATTGGATCGGCACAAGAGGCTATCCACTCCATCTGGACCAAACGTCTTCGCTGTATTCTGCTAAAAATCGACCTATCCAAAGCATTTGACCGGGTAAGCTGGCTGTACATCAAAATGATCCTCATTCATACTGGCTTCCCGCTCCCTTTCATCAACCAGATCATGGCTTGCATATCCTCTCCCACCTTCAGCATCTTGATTAATGGATCCGCCTCTCATTTCTTCCACTCTAAACGAGGGCTTCGTCAGGGGTGTCCACTCTCGCCTCTTCTCTTTCTCTTGGTCATTGAAGCACTCAGCAGACTTCTCATCTCGGCCAGAAGGGAAGGAACCATCAGGGGACTTAAAATATCAGACATTTGCTACCTCACTCATCTTCTTTTTGTAGATGATGTCCTTATAATGTTGGATGGCAGCATTCATGATTCTACTGCATTCTCACACATCCTATCTCTCTTCTCCAAGGCTACGGGAATGGTAGTAAACGCTGGAAAATCCTCTATCACTTTGACAGGAACTTCTGTAAATGAATCCCTCTTCGCTAGCATGGCTTTCCCTTACAGCACTCAGCCACTAGATCGGGGGCTCAAATACCTGGGATATTGGCTTAAGCCGACCTGTCAAAAAATAGCGGATTGGGTTTGGTTAGTATCAAAGATCGAGAAGAGGCTGTCTTGCTGGAGTCACAGGTACCTCTCCAGGGCAGGAAGATTAATTCTCATAAAATCTGTCCTCGAAGCCACCCCTGTATTTTGGATGGCAATGGCTTGGATCCCTCGTAACATTCTCGCTAAATTGCAGAAGCTCTTTTGCAGATACCTATGGGCAGGAAGCCAAGACAAACGCGCATTTGCTTGGATTGGGTGGCACAAGATCGCTATTCCAAAAAAATGGGGCGATTGGGGATTAAAGGAGCTCCCGACATTTGCGAAGGCACTAGCTGGAAAGATGGGATGGGCGCTACTGACTTCTCAAAGTTTATGGTCCTCGATCGCATACCACAAATACATTTGGCCTCTCTCCATACTTGACTGGGCTAGACTACTGAATTGGAATAATACAGGCATATCATCGGTCTGGAAGGCACTTCTTCACTCATTTCCCCTCGTCAGAGATAATTTGGTATGGCGAATCAAAGCAGGTAACAACTTTAGAATTGGGCTCGATCCCTGGTCCGGATGTGGCGGTCGACACTTGCTCCCTCAAGAACTCATCGAATTCCTCTCAGCCCATAACATAAAGTTCTTATCTCAAATAGCGGACCCGAATCGTTCGGATATGTTCCAACAGGTATGGAAATCGGCGTTTCAATTGAATATCCCTCTGAGATGGCATGAGACATGGGGCAATTACAGAGAGGCTTTATCAGAAGTGCATATCCATATCACAGATGGCTCAGACGAACTGATATGGCACAAAGCAGAACACGGTGTTTATACACCCAAGGATGGATACATACACCTAATGGAGGGGGAAAAACCAGCCGATTGTGCTAGATGGTGGCAGCACATTTGGAAATTATCCGCATCTCTGCGATCTAGACTGTTCAGCTGGTGCATTCTGCGGAATAAAGTCCCCACAGGTGACCAGCTCATGAAAAGGGGGCACCATGGTCCCAGTTGGTGCGTATTGTGCAAAGCCGAATCAGAATCAATTGTTCATTTATTTTTGCAGTGCCGCGCAACCAGGGCCATGTGGAGCAACATTAAAACACACATTCGATTTGCAGGCGATTGGAATGGACCGGATGTGAACTCGGCTTGGACGGAATGGGAAAAGAACAACAGTGGGACGAAAATGATAAACCTGCCCATCATTGTTAATTAGGCAATTTGGAAATCACGAAACTCCTGCATATTTGAAAGAAAACCCATTCTCTGGCCCATGGTAGAGGCACACATTACTGCTGCGATTTCTGAATTGCCTGATCCGCCGCCTAATCGGACTCGTGCACCAGGACCACCCCATCCATCGACACCACTATGCCTTGGGCATATTTCGATGGCGCTGCCAACACTAACAGCTGTGGGGGAGGCTTTATCCTACACTTAAGCGAACATCATCAGTTCAGAATAAAAGCAGGCCTAGGAGCTGGATCAAACAACTTTGCCGAGCTCACTACCCTGCGCCACCTTCTCCACTTCGCCCTGAGACATCAGTGTGCGAACATTAACATTTTCGGGGATTCACAGCTCATCATTAATTGGATTAATGGCAATGCACATTGTCACAGGCATTCACTCAGCACTATCCTACATGATGCTCTTAATCTCAAATCGGCATTTAACCATATATCCATCTCACACATTTACAGGGAGCATAATAGGAGTGCCGGTAAGCTATCCAAGGAAGCAGCTCTGATGGACAGAGGCACATGGGAAATCAAGGAAATCAACAATCATCTGGAACAGATTTTTTACCACCGGCCTTATATTGATCCAGAGTACCCTACACTGGATCAGCGTGCAGCACCTTAGATGATATAATACATATAGAAGACAGCAATACAGCCATAGACTGAAATTTACTGTTTTTATTTTGAAATTCTGTTGATGGAAAAAAC
>APFE031310322.1:32051-48685 GCA_000404065.3 Pinus taeda
TAAGAAGTTAATTTTTGTAGATTTTTTAAATCCTCTTCTCTAATGCTATTTTTACTATATATTAAATTTTATTTGAATAATAATATTTAATTATCATAATTAAATTAAATTAAATTAATTCATTTTAATTAATTCATTTTGATTAAAATAATCTTGCTTTAATTTCACTTTTTTTTTAATTTTATTTGATTAATATTTATTTTACTTACTTAATTAACAATAATCAAAGCCAATTTTCTTGGTTGTTATTAATTATTTGAGTAATTTTGTTAATTTATTAATTTTTTTATATTACTAAATATTTATTTTATTTTTTTAATTTATTTAATTTAATTTAATTTAATTAATTAAACAAACAAAATTACTCAAATAAATTTTATAACCACCAAGAAAATTGGCTTGATTATTGTTAATTAAGTAAAATAAATATAAATCAAATAATTTTTTAATAAAATGAAATTAAACAAAGATTATTTTAATCAAAAATGAATGAATTAATTTAATTATTAATTAATATTAGAAAAGTAAATATTAATCAAATAAAATTTTAATTATAAAAATAAAGCTAGAATGAATAACAAAATTAACTTCTATTGATTTTAATTAGTTTTTAATTTAATGGAGATTTAATTAATAAAAAGTATTTTATTTTATTTATTTATTAAAATCAATTAATGGTATTATTTATTTATTAAATTAAAGAAATGTAAATTATTAAATAAAAATTTTAATAATGCTAAAATGAAAATTAATTAAAATAAAAATGGGTCAATTTATTAAAAATAAATTTTATACAATAATAAGCCAAAAAATTTACGTTAATTTAATTTAATTTAATAACAAAATAAGGATTATAAAATTATTAGTTAGATAAATTAAATTATTAATTAATTGATTGATTAATTAATTAATTAATTAATTGAAAATTGATTAATTAAAAATTAAGGCTAAAAATAATTAAGATCAAATCTAATTAATCAAGTTTAAATTAATTAAATAAAATTAAGGAGAATTAATCAATTAAAATTAAAATGACTAATAAAAGATGTACAATATAAATAAATAAATTAAACTTATTTAGGTATATCAATCATAGATAATAATTAACCTAAATTAATAATAATTAAATAAATAAAGAATTTTTTAAACTATATTAATAAATAAAAATTTTATAAATATATATTAAAACTATTATAAATAATTAGTAAAAATTATTTGTCGGTTTCTTTATGAAATTAGGTTTTTGGCTTATTTGGCTTATTTATACTCAGGTCGATAAGCTCTCTTCTCTCAATAATCTTGCATTCATTTTCTATATTCTATCTGATTAGTCCTGATGATGGACCCCCTTTGGGGTTTGAAACGTCGGCAGAATGAACAAGAAACTGTGGATAATCCAGATCATGACACTGCATAATATGAGGTATCTGTTTACGTGAAGATAACTAACTGTTATAAGAAGATAAGTAAGATTCACGGTGTGACTTGGGGAAATAGCACACATCGCTGCTCTAGCAGCATGAAAGATGCACAACCCTTGGTTAGGGCTACGTGAAGGAGAATATAACAAGGGCATGAAGGCCTTGCAGGTCAAGAAAGTGCGTGAAGGTATTCACAATTAGACTAAATCAACCCCTCAGACATCTCAAGGGTGCGGAAACCTAGTTCCAGCATCCTCCCATACTACTTCAGGTGAGACCTCAGTGTTCACTCCACGGGCTGTTGCCAAAAGGGCCAATAATACAGGGATTTGTTTTGCTAATTAACTCCAAACCTGGGTCAGGCCCCAACAAGCCAACAAATGGTTCTGTTGTCGGGACCAGAATCTGCTTAGATATCTCTAATGTCGTATTATTGGAATCCAACTAAGAAAGAAATTGAAGGCTGGTTGGACAGGAGAATTCACGAGTTCGCGGCACAGGAGAACATGCATCCATGGCTATCAAAGGAAAAGTGGTTATGCTGCTACCTGTACACAAAGATCCACGAAATTTTCTTCGCATCTTTCCCTACTGAGTTGTACGAGTGGATCGCGAAGCTAGCAGATAGCCAAGGAAGGTGGAAACTCGATCATCCTATTTTGTGGACCCCAAAGTTGGTGTGCATATTGGAAGTATCGTAGGATAAGATTGCACACGTTGTTGACCACTGGCTCGATCGGATTATAGGAGGATTCATTATTGAGTTCGCAGTAGATACTTCAGTTAGCTATAGCGAGGCAGAGCAACGCTTTCTCAAAGGACCATAAGGTAAGTACATTAAGTCCCTGAACACTTGAATTAAAATGATACTGTGTGAAAAGAGGATTATGCAAATGCATTGATGTTTAGGGCTATGTGTTGGGAAATTTAATTGCTTAAATTGCTTTCATTAAATTATCAACCAGGGAAACTCGTAAGCTTGTGATGATGCCAGCAAAATATATGCAGGAGTAGGCAACTAACTCTATGTCTAACTAAATGATTTATGATTCCAGATAATATGCAAGGGAAGAGGCTCCTACTTGAGGAGGTCCTGGTTGTCCTTCCCTATAGTATTATAGATTGAAAAGAAATCATTTATTACATAAAACTAGAAACTTGAAATAAAGACAAGAGAATGAATTTAATTGTTGTTAAGATTCAAGTAGAGAGAGAAACTAACTTAGTCCCTTGATTGTACCCTCATATATTGATCCAAATTAAACTAAGATTCATTCATAAGCATAAGAAATGAAATAACTTGAAACTTAAAAGCAAAAGAATGAATTTCAATTATCATGCAAATCAAATAGAGAGAGAGCCTAACTTAGACCCTTGGTTGTCCTTCATATGATGATAAGATTTAATTTAAAACTCATTCATCAATTACAAACAAACCTTCAAACATCTAAGAAATTAAATGAAATAAGATCTATTATGAAATAAAATGTTCCTTTGATTATTTTAGAGTGAGCTCAATTCTCCTAAGAACAAAGTGACAAATCATTCCATATTTTACATTAAGACAATTTATATCTAAAACTATGTAATGGAAGTTTATGTAAAATGAAGCTTTATTCTATTCCATCATAAGTTGGATACATGCTCCAAGAGTCCTCCCTTTTGGAATGGAGGAAGTGCTCCTATTTATACAAAAACTATGATAACCACCTCATAAATGTAGACCCACTATTCCCTCCTTTGACCCACATATTTCTTAACCAATGGTGACACATAACCCTATCCTCCATGATCTCCTTCATGAGGTCTATGATCTTCTCCATGAGGTTCTTGATCTTCTCAAATTCGAATTTGAACATAGAGTGCCACATAAGGATGCCTTGGAAGCTTCCTTTGTACCTACACATGTCAACAAACTCATTCTAATTGTTAGGTATAAGTATAAGCATATTATTTTCTAAGTTTTAGCCATAAATTCGCTTAAAAATGTTAAAAATTTAATAAACTTTGGAAAAGCATAGTTATGACCCAAATGAGGTAAACATAATGATATGGAGGTGGAATGAAGGTGACATGAAGGTAAAATGTGAAGATATAAGTGAATAATGGAGTGAAAAGAAGGACTATTTTGAGGCCCAACAGTGATCATTCTGCAACTTCCCTTACATTTGTATGAACTACAAGGATCAGTGGTCTGTGTGGATGATTGTTTCCTTCCCCAAAATGTGATGCTTCCATTGTCAGCAGGCCTGCACAATGGAATACATCTCTTTGTCATAAGTGGGATACTTTCAGACTGTGTTCAAAAGTTTCTCACTGTGATATGCCACTGGATGCCCCTGTTGAGTAAGGACTGCCCCAATAACATAGTTAGAGACATATGTCTTGATCTCAAATGGTTGTTGCAAGCATGGTAATGTGAGCATTGGTGCAGAGCAGAGGCAATGCTTCAACTTTGTGAATGCCTTCTGTTGAGATTTGGGCCAAAAGAATTTTGCTTTCGCTCCTCCTTTGGCGACTTGACTCAAGGGCCAAGTGATATGAGAGAACCCCAACACGAACCTACGGTAGAAATTGGCAAGACCCAGAAATTTGCAGAGCTCTGTTAGAGTGGTTGGGGCTGGCTAATCCCGAATGACTTGGATCTTGGCTGGATCCACATGCACCCCCTGTTCATCAATAATGTATCCTAGATACTGAACCTGGGTCATGCCAAAAGTGAATTTCTCCAAATTGGCACACAACTTGTGTTGCCGCATTGTTTGGAGAACTTGTTGGATGTGGTCGAGGTGCTCTTCCCAACTCTGGCTGAAGATCAGGATGTCATCCAAGTATGCTACTACAAATTAGTTGGTGAATGGCGGCAAGATGTCATCCATCAACCTCATGAAGGTTGCAGGAGCATTCGTCAACCCGAAAGGCATAACCAACCAATCGAAAAGGCCCTCCTTGGATTTAAAGGCAGTCTTGCACACATCGAAGGGTTCCATTGGTACCTGGTGATATCTGGACTTCAAGTCGATCTTGCTGAAATATTTTGCCCCCTTGAGTTGGTCCAGAAGGTCATCAATTTGTGGGATCAAGTACTTATTTCGGACAATGATCTTGTTCAATGCCCGATAGTCAATACAAAGTCTCCAAGTCCCATCCTTCTTCTGTACCAACATGATCAGGCTCCCACACGGTGATGAACTTGACCGAATGTGACCTTTCTGCAACAACTCCTAAATTTGCCTCTTGATTTCATCGTTCTCCAGAATGGAGCACCGATAGATTGGTCCTTTGGGTAATGACACACCCGGGGTTAGATCAATGGAGTGAATGACTTGACAATGCAGAGGCACCCCTGCGGGGGAGGTGAAGATGTCTTTGTACTCCTCCACAACCGTGTCCATCTGTTTTTCATGCGAGGGGGTCCTGTCTGGAGGTAGTGGCCACCGTCTTCTTCTTTCCTTGAGGGCATATCATCAGGAAAACAAATTTCCTGATTTTTGAAATGAGCTTGCTACATTGTCTTGCAGTAACCAGAGAGATGGCGGTAGGTGGTGCTACCTCCGGTATCCTGTACAACTTATTTCCCAATGTAACAATAACATCACGAGGCCTTGAATCATACATAACATGTCGCTTCCAGAAGTATGGTTGGCCTAATAATACCTCACAAACATCAAGGGGAGCAACACCACATAATACCTCATCCATGAAGGGCTTGATGCTGTATGGAAGGCGACATTATTGGCTCATGCGCAGATCCCATCCTTGGTGAAGTCACTCGATGGTGTACAGTTGTGGGTGTGCTGTGGTCGGTAAACCCAACTGACCTCCACTGCAATGAAGTTCTTTTGGCTCCCACTGTCGAAAATGAATTGTAGTGGGGAACCCTTTACCCATATATGGGAGTGGAAGAGACGCTCCTCCTCCTCTGGATCTTCAGATTCCTCCTTCTGGATCTTTGTGGTAGCAACGATGGCATTGGGATCCTCATCAATAATCTGCTTCCCTCTGTCATTCCCATTGTCGAGTTATGACTCAAAGTTGGAACATGCATCTGATTTTGAAGCCTTCAGCTTGACCACTAGTGATTGCTTGGCCCAACACTCAATTGTGTTGTGGGTGGAGCTCTTATGGAACTCACACCACTTTCTCGTGTCCTTCTTCAGCTTCGCAGTGTTGTTCTTTGCTTGTGGCCTTGGCGGGTTGCCCTGGGCCATCCTGCCTTGGTTTTGTCCTTTTCTATGCAATTTGGGGGCAACTTTCCTTTGCTTCAGATTCATAGATCCAAAGTCTCGTTTCTTCTATTTAAACTTCTACTCGATCTTAACAGCATATTGGTATGTCGTGCTGAGCGAGGAGATGTCCAGGAACTCCATATCATCCTAGATGTATCTATGTAGGAAGCCACTGTTCTTGAGTACCAAATGTTTCTCAAAATCCTTGATACCCAACTTCGTGGGAAGGGTATGAACAACATTGGTGAACTTTGACACATCTTGGTCCCTTCCCTGCCACAGTGTGGTCCACTTTATGTATTTGTCCTCGTAGCTCCCAATAGGGTAGTACTGCTCCTTGATGACGTCCCGAAATGAATTCCAAGTGGGAGTGGCTGAAAATAGTGAGGCCTTCCTTTCATCCTTCTGCTCACAATAGGTTTCCCACCAGTACTTGATGTGGGGGGCGACTTTGAGAAGAGAAAAAGTAATATTTTCTCAGCTGGAAAAATCATGAACATAAAATATCTTTTTAGCAGATTCAACCATTTATCTACGGCGTCTGCATCTATTTGGCCCTCAAATATGGGAATGTCAAAGTTTACTTGTACCTTAAAAGGTGTGGAGCCTTTAGAGTGGCTGTTGGATGTGGATGCACTGTCGGTGGGGTAACCGTTGAAGGATATGGGCAAAGTTATCCATCATCGTGTTCCTTTGTTTCTCGAGGGCCTCCACGAGCAATATTTTGATAGGATCTCCTGCTCCCTTGCCTTTCTTTTCTTCCCCCATGGGAGGCCATTGAGATTTACGAGGTTAGTCTTGCAAAGGTTCGACCAGTTCGAGCCCTAATTCCTTATATCCCGACCTTTTCGGGGACATGTAAAGAAAAACAGAGAAAGAGTAGACCGCTATGATACCACTGATTCGAATTTAAGCAGGAATGCAACATATTACAGATATAACCATAAATACAAAGGTGCAATAGAAATAACACTTCAATTCATTAATATCAAATAATGAAATATGCTTACAAACATAATGGAAATGAGACTAGCTCGGGCGATGGTAGCTTATCTCTGAGAAAAGATGTGGCAGCTACATGCCTCTGAACTCAGTTATTATGAGGCTTAGGGGCCTTTTTATTATTGAACAATAAGAGAAAACCCTAAACAACCAAAACCGTAACCCGAGGATATGTAACACCAAGAGTTTATGGGCCCCGTTGGGGTTAGCTGGGTAGCTAACTTCTAGGGTCGTAACTTGGTCATATTATCTCCATTTGACGCGCATGATACCTTGTTGGAAATATCTCTCCGAGGAATACAAATGAAAACATGATTTCGATGAAATCAACGAGGCAATTACTGCAAAAAAAACGTTGTTTAGGGCCTCAAAACGCCTCCGGAAGTTCAGGACCCGAAAAATTGCCAAAAATAGTAAACTGTGCTACAATTAAGAAAACTGAAAAACTAAAAGAAACAATGGTGGGAATCCAAGTAGGATAGGCGAGTGGCCACCAATATCCACCTAGATCACTTCTAGATAAGCTTAATGGAATGGGAGATAAATATCCATTAAGTTGCTTAGCTGGAGAAAGATGCTAAGTTTAAGAAAAACATAAAAGCCTTGTAGGAGAGAAAGGCAAGATTTTATGGGAAAAGACATAAAATCCTTGTAGGAGAGAAAGACAAGATTTCATGGGAAAGACATAAAAGCCTTACAGGAGAGAAAGGAAAGCTTTATGGGAAAAGCCTTACAGGAGAGAAAGGTGACCTTTTCTGGGAAAAGCCTAGGCAAGTGGATAAAAAGATCCACAAAAGCGGGATGCCACTAAAGGAAACCATATCATGAAAGAGGGCATTAAATACCCATTGAAGAGATCAACAAGAGGCAGTTAATCAATGGGCAATAACTCTCGGCTCGGGGGTGAACAAGAGGAAGTCAGTTCTAGGTTGGGTGGTGTGCTCAATTTTCTAAGTGAAATTCTCTCAAAAAATTTTGTTGGATTTAATTGCATAGGATGTTTTGTATGTTGGCTCCTTACTTTTTATGTTGTCGAATCTTTAAGAATATGAGTATAATTGCATGTGATATCCTAGGTTATAAGATGATTGAATACTTATGCATGTGGGAAATCTTGAATATAAATTTAATTGAAGTTAAATTTAGTGTTTGGAACATAGTAGGTGGTTGTTAGTATTGTGTCAAGGAAGTATGTGCCAGATTGCTTTCACTCTTAGATAATAAATAAATATGAAAAATGCTTTTAGGGCCTTACCTTCATATGCATTCTTAGGTATTTGGATCTCTAAGAATAAAATGATATTTCAAGGCATTAAACCAAGCCAACAAAAGTTGCTCATAAAATCAAGAATGCATGTGAAGGAATTTGGAATTTACCAAAAGAAAAGACCACTAGAATTTTAAAAGAACTCATTATTAATTATGATAAGCCTTAGATCTTCTTTGATGGAGATTGTTAGGGATCTCTAAGAAAGCTTACGGTTGAAGTTCTACTTTTTATTAATCAATCTCATCACTTGAAACTGAAGTTGTTTGTTAGGAAAGTTATAAATGATCATGCTAAATTCTAGGTAATGTGGCTTCTTTTGAGGATAACAACATAAAAAAGTTTTAAAAAGTTGTAGATCTTTAAAGAATCTAAGTTAATAATGGACTAGGCAAATGAAAAATGCAGAGTTAAAAAACTTATTAGAATCTATTATAAACTAAGTCTTGGAGGTGAAGGGGAGCTTGGAAAACATTTCATTTTATCATGTTTAATAAAAATTTAACACAATTGCAAATCAAATATCTAAAGAAGCTCTTTTATGGTAGGAGGCTTACTTTTTTGAGTAAGAGTTTAGACGAGGAATCCAAACTTTAATTTTTGATATACCTTCATCATGATGTATGTTTATAAAACTTATCTTTTTATTTGATACAATTAATACTTGTTTTTGATATTATATTTGTTTGAAACCTAAGGGCAAAAAATAGGACAAATAATCTTTATTTTAAAGGCTACTTTTAACAAGCTTGAGAATGATGTAATATGTGGAGGATAGAAGCAGAACCAACTACATGATAGTCATGAGATTTATTATTTTTTGAGCCTAAATTGATAGTCTAATGTATATTATGAATTTATACATGAAATTTCAAATAATAAGTTTTTTTTTTCATGGAAAAAAATATCATATAAATCAATGGTTTTATGTTCATTATACAATTGAGCATATGTGGCACTTAAGAACAATGCTAATAAAACTCAATATATAATATATTGAGGAGTGGGAGCCATGTTATGAATAACAATAAAAAGAATTGGGATAAAGGGAATGCATGAGAGATGATTTAATAACTAATTGTATATCTATACACATTTGAGCTAAACATGAATCCAATTGTGAGATCATTCATTAATAATACTGTATACACAAATGCAAAATTAACAATGATTTTGATATAAGTGTGCAAAGTGTCATGATTGTGGGTAGTATTTGAAATTATAAGTTAATCTAGTGAATTGAGAATATTTGGGACTTTGGTAGAGCCTAGTAACCATCGCAGTGGAAATATTATGGTTAATAAATTCTTGACTCTCACAACTCACTCACTACCTTTATTTGTGGATACAAATTTTTAGTATTTATTTGACACATTTCAACATTAATATTACTGGAATCCTTCTACCATTACATTTTAAAATTAATATTACTAAAATCTTTCTAACATTACATTATTTTAAACATTAAGTATTTAAGTTTCTTCTTTAGATACATCAATTTCAAAATAGAGCTATTATGTTCATTTTTACATTGCATTGATTCTAACATCAACATTAATATAGTTATTCTTACCATGCATCAATTCAATTTAAGTATTTAAGTTCCTTCTTTAGTTGCATTTATTTTAATATAAATTTAAAGCATTTCTTCCTACATTATATTGACTTCAAAATTTGGTTATTAATTCATTTGTTATAATGCATTGATTTTTATTATGACTTCAAAATTTGGTTACTAATTTATTCGCTGTAATGCATTGATTTTTATATTGATTTCAAAATTTGGTTATTAATTTATTCGCTGTAATGCATTGATTTTTTATAACAAGTGATAATGTTCCTTCTTACCATGTAATATTTTCTTTTATGTTATGGGGTACACATATTGAACATCATGTCTCGTAACAATGTTAAAATTGAAGAACAAAAAAGGTGGTGTGAGAATATGTTAGGATATATATAGAAAATAAATCACATAAGTAAAAAGAAAAACCAGAAAAACACGATTATGAATGAAATAACTTGGAAAGAGTGAATCAGTTGTAATGTAGAACATCAAAACAAAGGGGCAAATGAAGAAGGAAAAATGTGAAGAAAAAGTGTAGTGACAAAAAATATAGATATATAGAGCTATGGAAGATTTATTGGGCGGACCATGGGAAAATTTAACTTGGTTGGAGTTGTTAGTGATGCCCTTGAAATTGGTTCTCTTCTCGAGAACTTCTCTAGCTTCTTTTGGATTAGGGTGGTGTTGTGACATTTAACATATCCACAATAATGAACTTTGTAATTCCCATAATTGTGAGAGTCATGACTAAGCTACAAGGTTTACATTTGATCGGTTTACATGAGTGGATGTGACATGCAAAATACATCCTTATTGATAAGATGAGTTTTGTATGAAAAACATTAGTAATACAAATTAATGCTTGACTTTATTAGACTTTTCATGAAAATTCATCTATTCCTTTTGGAAGGGGATCGATTATATTCGATCGTGTGTTGGAACAATTTTTTATTGAGAATATAGTTTTGGCACAATCTCCTATGATTGTAACCAACATAAATCCACGTTAACCTTAACCTTGAATCTGCAAAACATTGAGTGGGATAAAACCTCTTAATGTGCAAATATTTCCTCAATTTTTTGTACTTTACAAATGTTTACACTTTAATAAATTTATTTTTTCTCAACACTTGATAAATCTAGGGTTAACATGTATTCATTTTCACAACTACCATGTTCTTGAATAATATATCGACCAAGGTAAAACCATTTTAACTTTAGTTCTAACTAAATCAAATCTCTTAAAATGTGAATTTTTTGATAATTTAAAATAGATTTAAGCTACTTATAACTTCACTTCCATAGAACTCATTACTCATAACTTATAGAGATATAGATATATTGAAAAAAAGTCATTGTAATCTCTCTTTTTTAATTGACTTAATAAGTAAGAATGAAATATTCCCACTGATTACAAAGAACCCTAATTGACAATTGCTATTTATAAATAGCACATAAATAGTGAATATTTCACAAAGATAAAAATTTCTCCAATCAACCATTTGAAATTGATGCAATTGATTTAAACATTATTATTATTTATTATAAATACCATATATTTTTTTGAAGTCGACACATGCTAATGTAATTCTCTTTTTTAAATGACTTAGTAAGTGAGAATGAAGAATTCCCACTCATTACAAATAACCTTAATTTATAATGGCTATTTATAAATAGCACATAAATCGTGAACATTTCACAAAGATAAAAATTTCTCCAATCAACCATTTGAAATTGATGCAATTGATTCCAACACTATTAGTATTTATTATATATACCATATATATTTTTAAAGTGGACACATGCTAATGTAATTACAGGTCACTATCTAGTTAATGCTTTATTGACACACTTTCTACAAACAAGAAACTCCATGATAATTTAACTTTAGGAAAGCATACACACCTTGCCCTTCCACCAATAAATTTATTAAAACATAATTTATTAATGGTAAATACCATGGGCTAAGAGCTACTCACGCATGAAACCAAAAATATAGCATTTAGACAATACCTCCCACAAAAACCGCTTTTCCATCACGTGAAACTATGAGCTAAAAGAATGTGATTGAATGTTTGACCAAAACCCAAAGAGAACATACCTTTTCCCAACTAAACACAAATCTTCCACTATCACATTATATACACCAGATGTCACAACTCAATACAAAAGCAAATGCACAATGCCGTTTTTCCACCTTATATAATAATACACGTGTCTGTTTCCAAGTGGCTAAGCCGCTCGGGCCCACTTTTTTTATCATTGTCTGATTGGATTGAGTTAGAAATTGTTACTTGACAGGTTTAACCAGACATGGACGTATCTTCCAATCCTCGGGTCGCAGCGTACATTTTGACGGAAATCTAACCGTGTGGATTCCAACAAGACGCGGGAAGTTTAACGGCCCCTGGATTCAGAAGCAGGGCGGCTGGAGGACTTCAGAGAATTCGAACTCGAGACCAAAAGCCCAAGACCGGGGTCGGCTGAGTGTTATTCCCTTCCTCTTCCGGTTCTTGGAGTTTGATATCGAGTTCAGCTTCTCCTTCGGTGCAAATTTCAGGGGCCGCAGTGACTTGATTTGGTAGGTATATTAAATCTAGGTATTGTGTGCAAAATGTTTAAGTTGCATTTTTTTTCATAGCTTGTTTCTTTGTTTTTTTTTCCCTCACCTCAACGTAAATTTTCCGTCGAGCGCCTCTGAACACGAAGTATTTGCATCTTTTTAGGCTGAAAGCTTGATCCTCAGAACCTTGCACGAATATCGTTTATTCTTTGTTCTATTTGAAGGATTTTGCTGTAATATGTGCAGTGTCTTTAATTGAAATCAATATTTTTGTATCGATTAAGCTAGATTCTCCAGTTTTTATGTAAATTATTTAAGCAAAAAGCAAGTCTTTCATATAACTGACGCTTGATCGAGTTTGATATGTTATTACCCGTTTTTAAATTTAGTTAAAGCTATTTTATTTATAACTTTTTTTTTTTTTTAATCCTATTTCTTCGCACGAGATGCTCTAAAATTATAATTACCGGCATACATTTAAGTTGAAGTCTTGATTATTGCAGGACATTTGAGATGAAATCACTTTCTAGCACTTGACAGTTTGTTTTTACAGGTCTATTTCGATTACATTTTGTTCGAAAATGGCTGCCAACGTCGCGGCCTCCCCCCTGGCTTCCCTCCATTCGAATCTTGACGCCACTAGCCGTCTTTCGAGTTTTAACTCAACGGCCATTTCGTGTCGGACTGACTTGTCTCCGAAGCTTAGCTTTTCTGCATTGTTTCCATCAATCGATGGATTTTGCAGCGCGGTGAGAGTCTGTAATTTTCAACGGAAAACTGCTGTTATCAGAAGCGAGAACGTTAATGTAGCCGTGGTGGAGAAGTCTGAAAATGTTCAGAATAAGAGCGGCGAGCCAGAGTTTACTTGTGTGATGAAATTTGGCGGTTCTTCTGTGGCGTCAGCTGAGAGAATGAAGGAAGTTGCAGATCTCGTTCTCAGCTTCGATCAAGAAAGACCCCTTGTGGTTTTATCTGCAATGGGGAAGAGCACTAATAACCTCCTCCAGGTACTATATAATCATACGGACGCATAAATCTTTACATTTTTCTCTGTTTTCTTTCATAGTATACCGATCCTAAACTAACATCAGCTATTAGTTTAGTGTCATGCTCAAATAATTACCCTCGGTCTATTTTGTTGCAAATTTTTGCTGATATTATACAGGCACAGTTTAGGGTTCTAACCCTCTGTTATTCTCAGGGAAGACAAAGTTTTAGTGTATCTGGTTAATCATTTCGCCGTATATATGTACTACTCCATTCATCCGAAGAGTTCATATTAGTTTAGCACAGTACTGTTTGAGGTTAAATGTACTTCCGGTGTGTATCCAATCCACTGTTTCCTCCTCCATCCCTGATTACATTGCCCTATGCATCAGTGCCTGTGTACTGACCGTGTCGTTTGCAGTTATGTTCTAACATCTGCATTGATAGATGAGAATAAGCAAATTGATTGTTTCTAGAGCTAAGCACATGCATCTGCTAAGAATTCAGTAAACCGCGATTCACTCCTATTTATTCTTCTGCTACAAAATATTGGTTTAGATGCTATTAACTCTTGTAAATTGTAGTTTTGCCTGAAGAGCTTCACAAGGTACACCCGGAAACATTCCAACATATTTCATGATTTAATTTATAGAAACATAACTTACCGTGGATGACCATTTAGGCAGTACGGCTCCTTGTCAGTTAGGGCTCAGAAATTGTTTACATTTTTTAACATTTACGGATTTGCCAATATTAACAACAAAAGCGCTGGATATAAAAAATAGTGTGGCTACTATTTTCACGATGTATTACAATTATCCCTTTAATTCAAACAGTGCCTATAAAGGAATTGCTATTTGAATTAATCAGGGTACTTACATATATACAATGGCCATGCCGGATTCCCGAGAAAAATCCAGCCACTTGATGATTCCAACCACATGATGATGACCATTACGAATACAGATAGTTGGAGGCCGAAAAGAAATAAACATTATCTAGACTACAAAATGAATAAGACCAGTAGAGTATAAAAGACTGAAATAATTTATACCGTCTACAAAAGACAACTCGGTACAAGTGGAAATGAAAACATCAAATAGGCTTTTAAGTAGCAGAGCATAATGTTGAATCTTGTCATAGGTAGTCTATAAAAAGTTTGAAACGACGGTCAAGTGTACTATCCCTGTTCTTGGAGACTCCAATGGCAGTTATCTTTGAGCAGTACTCTTTAGAAAGTCATCTTTGGGCAGTGCCCTTATAAAAGTTATCTTTTATCTCTGTTACTTTTAAGCACTCCTTTAATTCCTCTCTAGGAGTTGAATTCGAGTGCTGTCATGTTGACTCCATAATTGCTAGATGGTTCGTTGCAAATTGAACTTTTGGGATGAGCTGTCACTTAATTTCTGCTAGTTTCTTTCCAAGTGCAGATTCTTATAAGGACTCTTCGGACTTTGATCTTTTTGAGCCAGTATTTTCAAGGACATGAAAAATTTTCAGGTCTGCTGCTGAAGTTTTTTCAACGATTTTCTTCTTTTTGTTTAGAGCTTTAGGGGTTTTGGGATATACTTTACTTGTTGATCTTCTATTGGAGAAAAGGCAACTGATTGTTTTTGCTATCGTAAGCACATATTTGCCAAATGTCCAGCCAAGGAGTTGATCTTACAATTGAAAGGGGTATTTTCATATTCATTTTGTTGCTCCGATGAGTAATCCAACAACTTCAATTTAATTGAAGCTTGTAACACTTTGCTCAAGTCTAGATCTTGTATCTATAGACTATTAGTCTATTTCTGATATGAAAGTACTTTTCGTTATTATTTTCAATAGCATCAATTAAGAGTCCAACTAGTGCTCCACCTAGAAAAGACAGGTTCATACCAGAACTCTAGGACTAGGGTAGAGAGCCTAACCCCCATTGGGACAAAAGAATGTGATTCTTTAAAGGGATTGAAACCTAAGGTCTATAGTTATAGTTTCATAAATAAATTAGCTCATCCCTTCATCCATGGACCTCCTTTGAACACTTCAGTCTTTTTCCTTAAGGGTTTTACAAGGAAATGGGGAAATATCCTCTTGGGAATAGACAATTTTGTGTCTCTTGGTTAAATTTGCTCTATTTGGCTATTACATTAGTCAATGGCCCAATGGCTCAATGTCCATGACATGACATATTAGTGCCAACCTAGACATATTCTTGATAGAGATTTCAAAAGGGTCCAATTTTAACACAATCATGATTCATAGGTGCTTCACTTGGTTCTAAAACCCCATTGTTCTTTGATTTTGGTGTAATCAATGTTCCACATGTGTAGTTGACAACATAAATGAAAAAATCTCTGATTAATTAGTGAATGGCCCAATGGCCCAATGTCCATGACATGACATATTAGTGCCGACTTAGACATATTCTTGATAGAAATTTCAAAAGGGTCCAATTTTAACACAATCATGATTCCTAGGTGCTTCACTTAGTTTTAAAACCCCATTATTCTTTGATTTTGGTGTAATCAATGTTCCACATGTGAAGTTGACAACACAAATGAAAAAATCTCTGATTAATTGAATTAATTAGGATTAATTGAGATCACAAGTCCCAAAGGATTAATCTCCCCCAGTTAATCATGATTTTTCCCTAAAACAAATTTTTGGGATTAATTGAAATAACCACAATTTTTTGGGACATAATTGTTGAAGTTCGAGAGAAAGTGGTCCAGCTAGATTTGGAGGTGTGCTAAATCTGGCAGGGGACCCACCAAAACCCCACTAATAGCCAGATTTTGTTTTTCTCTAATGTTTGACTTAGGAAACACTTAAATTTTCCAAGTGGGTGGCAAATCAATCTCAGCCCTTGGATCTTTTGATTCTCAGCCATTGAGATCAATTGTGGGGCCCAGGTCAATTTGGGAGGGAAAAAGGGTAGCATGGGGTCAGTGCGCATTAGATTGTTTTGGTGAAGGCTTTAGAAAATTAGGGCGGCGCAGCTACAACAAAGGCAGACTTCAGCAGCACGAAAATAACAGAGAAAAAGGGCGTAACAGCTGTGGGAGAGCAGCACAAGTGCCCAGCACTCAGCACTTGTGCAAAGCAGGCATGCAGAGGAGGCCGTATGACCTGTATGGACTGCTACAATGCAGCCTGCACAGGAGGGCCACGAGTTGGGTCAATATCCAGGGTGGATGAGTAGATTGCAGGGAAGAAAATTAATTTTTTCTATCATAAGAAGGTCTTCCTTCCAGATGTAATTTTTCCTATTAAAAGGTTTCTATTTGCTGAAGCCGCCCTAATAGAAGCCACTAGACAAGCAGGTTTTATTGTGTTGGGTTTACTGTGTAAATTTTGTGTCTTTATGGTGATGTGATTGTGTTTTTTATTTCTGGGTTTCCTGTTAAATTTCTCTTACATGTTCAATTAGAAAAAACTCAACATATTTGTGGAAGAAGTTAAATTCATAGTTTTAAAACTCCGACTCCGACTCCGACTCGGCCGAGGATTGACTCCGACTCCGACTCCGAAACGGTAATGACTCGGCCAGCTCGATTTCAATGACTCGGTCGTTGTAAAAAATACATTAAATATTTAGTTTTTTTATAAAAAA
>APFE031310322.1:61000-100131 GCA_000404065.3 Pinus taeda
TGCAAAGATTGCTCATTTATATATCAAAATGGCACCGAGTGCAATACATATCATCGACAAAATACATAAGCAGTGAGGCTCTAAATGGCCTCTAGAGTGCAAAAACAAAGCCTACAAACTATGGGGCCAGTGGCCTACTACAAGACTTTAGTCTAGACTCTACATATATGATAATAGTAATACTATAATAGTGATCAACATTATCACTTGAAGTTGAAACTTCTCATGAGTCTCAGTCATCATGATCAAACTCAGTTGGTTGAGTCTCCACTCCCAAACTTTGCAGTCACTAACTTCTCTATTGGTTCAATGACTCGAGTCTCAAACTTCTGAAGATATTCTGCCCTAATATGCCCTATTATTTCATTTGGTGCTCCACGTGGCTTTACATGGCCTCCTATCCCAGCCAAGTGTTGCTTGAACCTATTAATACCCCCTCCTTGAATGGATTTTTGGCAATATTTGCAGATCATTTTGCCATCAATCATATCACAATGATCCCATGCAGTATCTCTGGCTTTTGGAGGCATGATGACTCCCTGGATGGTAGATCATATAAGTGAGAAGTTTATAACACATAAAAAAAATTAATTCATGGACAACAGTCAAATAAGTAATTTTCAAGTGCAAATCCTTACCTGTAAATGCTAACTAGCTTCCTTAGCCTCCTCTTGAAGATGGCAACTCCACTGACAGCTACACACTATCTCCAAAATAGCTCCAACTCCAACTCCAAGATGACTACTTCAGCAAAAACTCAACACACTCCAAGCTCACAAACAAACTCACAAACACTCACAAACACTCCAAATCAGTTGTGTGAGACAAATGAGAGTGAGAGGGGCCTCTTATAGCTTGGAGAGGGTGTTTTTGGAGGGAAAACACCCTTAGTTCCCCCCCAAAACCCCTAAACCATAGGCAGAAATCCGCTTTTTGATTGTTATGGTGGGCATGCCTAAAACCGGCCGGTTTAGGACGGAACCGGCCGGTTTGATACAAACCTGCCGGTTTTCACCGGTTAGGGCCAAAATTTGGTGAAACTGCCTTACTAACCCGGTTTTTTGGCCGGTTCTGACCGGCGGCCTTGCTAACCGGCCGGTTAGACCGGTAACCGGTTTTTGAAAACGGTTTTAAAAACACTGGTCCAAGCACATTGAAATATGTTAATTTTAGATAACAATGGTATGTTTTATGCTTAAGCACAATTTACTTCAATGTTCCTTTAGCAACCCAATGACAATATCTAGCTATCACATTAACCTATAAACATTGAAAATAAATGCAAATAGAACATAAAATCATATGCAGAAGACAAGCCAAGACAAGAGGACAAAAGATGTGGTGGATGCTAGGACAAACCCCAATGTGGGGAAAGTTGGAAACCCTTTGATCAAATCTTCTTATTATTCTTCAATAGTTCAGCAGAGAGAGAGTACAAATATCATTAATACAAGCCCAAAATAGATTTTCCAAATCAACAGTCAAATCAGCAGTCAATGTAGCCCTAACCAGAAATTCAACGGTGGTCAAAGCTGCCCCAAATCATCCTATAATCTGCTTGGTCAACAACAGATAAGTGCGGCCTCCAAAGAGGGTCAAAGTCAACCCAAAACAACTCGATCAAACCATAAAATCAACGCTGCAGTCAACACGGTCAAACTGTCCCAGTCACCTCGAATTTGTGCCAAAGACTGCGGCCTGAAAAGATTGAAATTCTGCCCCCAAAACAGAAGTCAACGCATGGTCAAAGTGTCCAAGTCAGCGCTGCCCATCTTCGAATTCCAAAACCAGTCCAGAAAGTTGCCTTCCTTCCACACGTGCGAAGAAGAGAGAGCCTCCAAGTGTACGAACAATCAAGGGAGGAGAGAGAAGATGATGTGATGAGACGAATGATGTCCAAATGAGAGAAGGGTCACTCCTATTTATACAATTTGTTGAGGGTGAGAAGACCCATCCATTGGGCTTCATGAGCCTACATTTGACTAAGGCCGACCTTGACAATTTGTCCATGAGAGAATAAATTCAAAATTCCATTTTTGCTTGTCAAAATGAGATGATCTTTATATCAAAATTGTACCTCTCAGAAAGCGGAATCCAATGCAATAATCATCTCTGTCATATGAGCTGTCCTAAGGTGGAAGTTGGCCCTAGTTGCCAATTTTAACACTCCCTCTCAACTAGGGAGAATTCCACCTGTCAATCTATCATCATTCCAACTTGTCATCTTGTACCATCCCGCCATCATAGTCCTGCTCTGTTCTGCTCTACTGAACCATGAAGTAATAATGAAGAAGTGATTGAGAGTGAGTCATAAGATCATACCACTCTCCACTGACAAAAGTTAGTCATTCATCCCAGATCAAGTTGTTGAACACCATGCATCCTAGTCATCGGGAGTACGACAATACACGATGCGTTCATCGGTAGTGCTATGGTCACTAATCATCTTTTCCCAACTCATTGGCCAGATGAGAGGTACTTCCCATGAGTCCCAGACTCCATGGGTAGGATGTGTGCTGGGGCATCGACAGGAGAAGGTGAACCACTCATCCTGCTCATATGCCATAGGCGAAGGTGAACCACGCATCCTGCTCATATGCCATAGAAGAAGGTGAACCACTCATCCTATGCATATGTCAATCATAGGGGAAGGTGAACCACTCACCCTACATACATGTGTTCGCAATTGTGGGGGAAGATGAAACACTCATCCTACACACATGTCAACCATAATGGGCTATCATAGGGGAAGGCGAACCACTCACCCTATATCTAGCGCACCAATAGGGGATGTGAACCGCTTAACCTATGGTCGCTCATAGCTCCAAGAAGCACCCCAAGCTCTCAGGAGCTCCCAAAGCTCTGTGTCCAACTCATATGGGGCCCTCATAGGAAGGTCATTCCACGACTCCAGGTCTCACTCGGAAGGTCAAGAATTTGACCTTCCCCAAAGGCTTCGTGAGAATGTGTGCAACCTGCCCATCCGTCTTGATATGTTGAAGCCTAACTACTCCCCGTTGTACCATATCCTGGATAAAGTGGTACCTGATATCAATGTGCTTAGAGTGGTAGTGGAACACGGGATTCTTTGATAGACGAATCCCACTTTGGTTGTCAGTGGTATCTAGCACATTCTCAAATAGCTCACTGAAGAGCTTCCTCAACCAAACAACTTCACAACATGCCATATTCACAACAATGTGTTCGGCCTCGACGGTGCTTAGTGCAATCGATTTCTGCTTCCTACTCATCTAAGATATAGAAGCTAACCCCAAAGAGAAGCAACACCAGATGTGCTCTTACGATCCACCACATTGCTAGCCCAATCAACATCTGTATATCCATGTAGCCTCAAATTCCCAACAATGTATCTCAGTCCATAGTGGATTGTGCCGAAGAGATATCTCAAGAGATTCTTGGCAGCAATCCAATGAATGTGATGATGCTTGACCATAAATTGATTCAACGTGTTCACAGTGAAGCATATGTCAGGACGAGAGTTGACCAAAAACATCAGGCCCCCCACAAGTTGATGATACTTGGTATTGTTCACCAATTTGGGCCCAACAACACTTCCACATAGCTTCCTAAAATTGAGTTCCATCGGAGTAGTCACGAACTTGCAGTCCACCATCCCACATCTCTCAAGTAGCTTCACAATATATTTTCCTCGAGAAAGGAAAATCTCACCTAGCTTTTGCCAAACCTCCAACCCTGGGAAATAATGCATCAGTCCTAGGTCCTTCATCTCAAACTTGGAAGCCAACTCGCTCTTGCATTGATGGATGAGAGGGTCATCACTTGTCAGAAAGAGATCATCCACATAAAGGACCAAAATGAGAGGTCTGTCCTTTTCAACCTTGAAGAATAGGTTCGGGTTAGCATCGCTTCTCATAAATGCCAGCTTCATAAGATAACTATCGATCCTCTCGTACCAAGCCCTAGGAGCTTGCTTCAACCCATAGAGGGCTTTCTTCAACCTGCATACAAGTGTCTCACGATCTTGAACCTCGAACCCTCGCGTTGTTCCACATACACTTCCTCCTTAAGCGAAACATGCAAGAAGGCAATTTTGACATCCATCTGGTGTAGCTTCCATCCTTGCAAGGCAATAAGGGCTATAATTGAATGGATTGTGGTATATCGGGCAACTGGTGCAAATATCTCATCATAGTCTATTCCTTCCTTTTAAGTTTTGAGAGAAGCCTTGAGCTACAAATTTGGCCTTGAATTTCTCAGCACTCCCATCAGCTCTATGTTTGATCTTGTAGAGCCATTTCGAAGTGACCATTGACTTGTACTTGGGTCTAGGAACCACATCCCAGACATCATTTTTCATGATCGATTCATACTCCTCATTCGTCGCATCCTTCCAAACTTGTTGCTTCATGGCTTCTTCGAATGTACAAGGTCTTAGATTGTAAAATGGTGCTCATGGTAGTTAAGCAACCTTGTTACTTATTCGACTTCTCGCTTTCACGAAATGCCCCCCTTCGTGCAATATGTTTCTCAGCATCTTCAAGAGTATTTTTGAGCCCCAAAGGCCTTTTCCCTGAAGTAGAGGTCTCACTAGGAGGTGTATCAACAAGATCCATCAGACCTTCAACATTAGGCATCGGTTCATCAGACGAAGGTTGATCCTGCTGTTTTGTATCAACATCATCATTGCCCTTCCTATGAATAGGAAGATCTCAATTCTTTCTAAGAGAAAAATCTTCATTGAAAGTGACATCATGACTTAATTCCACTTCCCTTTGACCAACCACATAGATTCTATATGCCTTCGAAGTTTCACTATAGCCCATAAATGTTCCTTTCTTCCCAGATGCATCTAGTTTGTTTCTTTTTTCTTTCGGCACATGAAAGTATACAAACAACCAAAAATTCTAAAATGAGAAACATCTGGTTTCTTACATTGAATACTTCTTCGGGTGTCTTGAAGTCCAAAGTTTGATGTGGCCATTTGTTTTGGACATACATAGCAGTGTTGGCAACTTCTCCCCATGAGAACTTTTGTTATGCTCTTGACGTGCGAGTATTCCAAAATACCAAAAATACAAAGTAATATAGCCCAAAACATAGAATTATCACATGAAATGAGAAAAACTGCAAAGTATCTTATTATTTAGAAACGCATTCAATGTTCACTTGCCTCTTCGAGGGGGAACCCTCCAGCAAAGCAGAGCTTGATTACAATAAGACTCTATTATCTTTCCCTTACTAACTAAGACTATTTATAGCTAAATGACATCCAAAACCCTAACTCCTAGTGGTCCCTTGCATAACACGGGTTAACTACTTTATTTATTAACTATGGCCTGTTTACAACTAACTGTGGTCCCTTTTCTCTAATGCGGGTCAACGACTTACAATTATTAATACGGGCTTTATTGATTCTCTAACTAAATATGACTTTGACTTGACCCATTGGGCTTATTACATAAATAAAGGGGTTAGGGTTGGACCCTAACATGCCCTCCCCCATCAAAAGCAACCTTGTCCTCAAGGTTGAAGCTGCAGAAATTGCTAAAAAATAGTGGTTGGCTCCCAGGTCGCATCTTTTGGAGAGGTGTCTTTCCACTTGATGAGGACTTGATTGTGTGGTTGCAGAGATGTCTTTCACAAGTATCGAGGGCATGTTCTGGTTGGAGCTAAAGTGAGCCTTCCTCATCCAATTCGGGTAGACTTGTTTGAACTTTGCAATTGTTCCCTAACATTTTCTTGAGGCATGATACATGGAAGACGAGATGGATTTTTGAAGTAGGTGGCAAGGCTAGTTTGTAGGCGACTGACTGCTTCTATGTGCTGAAGTATTTGGTAAGGTCCATAGAATTTTGGTGCTAGTTTCTGGCAACCCTTTTCTTTGAGAGATGTTTGCTTATATGGTTGGAGTTGCAGGAATACTTGATCCCCTTCTTGAAATGCGCACTGAGAACAATGTTGGTCTACTTATTGCTTCATACGGCTCTGAGCTTGATGTAGATTATCTTTGAGATGAGCTATCATGGCAGCATGATTCAATAGGAGTTGATCAACTACCTACACTTTAGAACATCTAGGGATATAAGAAATAGGTGAAGGTGGGAGTTGGCCAAACACTGCCTCATATGGAGTGATCTTGGTGGCTTCATGATAGTTAGTATTATACCACCATTCAGCTAAGGGTAGCCATTGTACCCATTGATGCTTGCTTTTTGAAGTGAAGCACCTTAGATATGTCTCCAAACATTTGTTGACTGCTTCTGTTTGACCATCGGTTTGGGGATGATAGGCGGTACTTAGTTGGAGTTGCGTGCCTTGTAGCTTGAAAAGATCTTGCCAAAATTAGCTGGTGAAAGTGGGGTCGTGATCAGACACAATGGAAGTCGGCATGCCATGTAGTTTGAAGATCTGGTCCAAGAAAACTTGAGCCACCAAAGTGGGGGTAAATGGGTGTGGTAGAGCGCAAAAATGAGCTTATTTAGAAAGTCTATCCACCACCACCGTGATGACTGATTTGTTTCCTAACTTTGGGAGACCAGTGATGAAATCCATCGAAACATTTGTCTAGACAGAGGCATGGAGTGGCAATGGTTGTAAGGTTCCCAGTAACTTGACTATTCCCCCTTTGTTGCGTCAGCTACAAAAGTAAGAATGTCGTTTTTCATGCTAGTCCAGAAGAAAGAATGATGTGTGCAGGCATAAGTCTTCTGAAAACCTGAATGTCCTGCAATTGGTAATGAGAGCAACTCGTCCAAGATGCAGTTTTTGAGGATGTATGCCGGTCATATAACTACTCGATTCTGGTAGTGAAGAATCTCATCCTTCCAAGAGGACTGAGGAATTAGGATCTTCTCTCAAGTTATTAATGAGTTGGGAAAGAGAGGGGTGGGAGAACCATTCCTTGCGAGCCTCTTCAATCCAATCTAGTATTGTTAGAGAGATTGATAGCAGGGTGCTCTCATCCTCAAATTGGCACGATAAAGCATCATCCACTACGTTGTCATGCCCTTTCTTATAAATTATCTCATAATCATATCCCCACATTTTGGCAAGCCATTTATTTTGTTGTGGTGATGATAGACACTGCTCCAGAAAATATTTGAGGCTTTAATGGTCCGTGCCGATTTCGAAATGACGCCCCAACAAGTATGGCTGCTAGGTGACTACTGCATGTTAGATGACCATCATTTCTTTCTCATAAGTAGATTGACCCAGATTTTTGCCACTGAGTTGTTGGCTGGTGAAAGCCAATGGTCTACCTTCCTGCATTAATACAACGCCAATACTGGTACCGAACGCATCACATTCAATCACAAAAGATTTGGTGAAGTTTGGTAGGGCCAATACAAGAGTGGAGCACATGGCTCGTTTGAGAGCTAAGAAGGCCTACTGCGCTGCATTAGTCCAGAGAAATGAATTTTTCTTGAGAAGATCAGTGAGGGGTCTAGCAATGCGACCATAATTGCGGACAAATTTGTGATAGTAGCTAGTGAGACCCAAGAATCCCCCCAAACTCTTCAAGGTTTTTGGTTGGGGCCAATCCTGCATTGCCTAAATCTTTTTCGGATCAACCCTCACTCCTTCACAACCCACAATGTGTCTCAAATACTCGACTTCTTCCATGCCAAAAGACTTGGATAATTTGACAAATAATTTGTGATCTTGGAGTAGTTGCAATATCTGGTCTACATGCTAAAGATGTTTGTCCTAGTTTTTGTTGTAGATGAGAATGTCATCAAAGAAGACCAAGACAAATTTTCAGAAAAAGGTTTTAGTAGGTGGTTCATGAGGCTTTGAAAAGTAGATGGAGCATTACAAAGACCAAATGGCATGACCAAGAATTCATAATGGCCTTCATGAGTTCGGAAGGCAGTCTTGGGAATGTCTCCTTCCTTCATGCGTATTTGGTGAATAGCTCAAGCGGAGGTCGAGCTTGGTAAAGAATTGAGCACCATGCAATTCTTCAAGAAGATTATCAACAACCAGAATAGGAAATTTGTCCTTGATAGTGAGCTTGTTGAGGGCTCGAAAGTCCGGACACATGCGCCATTCTCCATCTTTCTTTAGAACCATGACCATTGGAGATGAATAAGGGTTGATGCTGGGACAAATAACACTGACTTCAAGGAGTTCCTTGACGATATTTTCAATTTCATTCTTTTGGGCAAAAGGATATCGATATGGGCGAACATTAGGCGGTTGGGCCCCCGGGACCAAAGGGATGCTATGATCATGTTCAACCCTAGAGGCGGAAGCTCTTTAGGTTTGTCAAAGACCTGTTGGTGGCGATCTAAGACCTGTTGTATCTCAAGATGAATATCAAGAGTAGTGGATTCAATGGCCTGGATGGCATTAAATTGGGCGACTACTCCATGGTGCCCCTTTTTAAAAGCTTCTCCATTCGATGCGAGTTGATGATAGTAGGAGACTTAATGTATGAATGTGGTCATTCTGCTTAAAGCTCATATATAACTCCTGAAAATCCATTGTGATATGGCCTAGTTTGCGAAGCCATTCAACGCCCAGGACAATGTCGTAACCACCCATTTCAATAGCAAACATGTGGGTCTTTATGTGGTAGTCTCCCATCTAAAGCTTAATATTTTCACAGTGGCTTTCACATTTCATGGTCCCCCCATCAACAATAAGGACTAGAAATTAGATATTGCCTGCACAAAGTAGTGAACAACTTCTGCGACTCTCTTATGGATAAAGTTATGAGTGCTGCCACTATCAATCAATATCACTACCGGGCGATGTTTAATAAGGCCTCAGATTTTGAGAGTCTGAGGCGAAGAAATGCCAGCCAAGGCATGTAGTGAGATAATGGGCTCATTTGGCGTAGTTGTGAGATCATTGCCGGTTTGGGTTTCACCGACTTCATCCTCGGGAACCTCAAGGGATGGAGCTTCCTCTACTGAGCTGTTATCAGTAGCATCAATTTGAAAGAATTTTGGTCCCTTGCATTTATGTCCAGGGGAGTTCTTGTTATCACAGTAGTAGCACATTCCTTGTTTTCGTCTTTTGGCCATTTCTGCTAGTGACACCTTTTGAACTTTAAGTGTTTGGGTGGGGCCCTGAGCTTGGGTGGGACGCGCCTTGACAACAAAATTTGGACGATGGAACTAGGCATTTAAGGCGATTTCCACATTTAAGGCCTTGCTGCATGCGTCCAACCAAGTAGCTGTGTGGTGCATTCAGACATGGGCTTGGATGGCTTCTTTTAGGCCACTGATGAAACACTCCAAGTAGAAGTCATCTCCTAGATCGTTAGTTCTGATGTTCAATTGCTCAAAGGCTGCAATGTTGTCCTTTATTGTACCTGTTTGTTGGAACTTAGTGAGACGACCCAAAAAATTAGATTCCTAGTCAAAGCGATCACATATGGCTTTTAAGATCATGTGCCCAGTTACTCTCCCTGGATAACATTTCTTATGCCACTGCCACCATTGCCATCTCTCTTGGTTAGAGCCATACTGCAGGGTTAGAGCCATCAAATTTGTACATTTCTGGCTTGGGTGTCCAATGGTTGGAATGGTGGTGATTTCCATGGAAGTGAATGTGATGGCTAGATTCTCCTTCTATGTGTGCATCAACACTAGGCTCCTCTCGATGAGACTTTGTTATAAGTTCTGTTAGTAGTGAGAGATGTTTGTTAATATTGTTCATATTGCCCTGGAATTCGTCGAACCTTTTTTCAAGGTGTTAGACCCTCTCAGAAGCCATAACTTGAGATCTGGTACCTAGCATTCACCACCTCGGTCAATTACTTAAGAGTAGTCTTCTTGGAAAGAGGGTGAGCTCAAGAGTCTAATGGCGTGGGTCACTTGAAGTCACGTCGGAAATTTTTTTGGGACTGCCAGAAAATTGGGGGCTTACAAGTGAATGGTACCACTGTGACCAGCTCGTCGTCTTGAAGTTTATGGGCTAAGTCTCCTGCAAGTGTCTTGGGATGGTATCAAACTTCTATTTTTTTACTCTGAAAGGAGTTTTACTCCCTGTTGATCAATACTGCAGTGGTTGAATTCTAGAAAGCTTGATATTGCCCAATGTCTTGTGAAATCGGGCTTGCACGGTAGTAATAGAAAAATGTGTTGCGACAATCTGATCTGGACTATGGCAGCCAAAACTCTCACTCCACAAACAATTTGATCTGCACTGTGAAAACCCCAACTGCTGAATCTGAGTTGTAAGCGACGACAAAACCCCAACTGCTAGATCTGATTTGGAAGATAAGGTAGAGGGCAATCTTCAGATAACAGAGAGAACTATGGTCACAAAGGAGTGTCAAGTGCTACAAATCACAATATACACAAGGGTCCAACAATAGTACTCAACCCAATCTTTCAGGGCGCTAACTAAGGAGGACCGACCGTACCCTTAGCCGTACTACCCGACTACCCTAATTGTACGTGCGAGTAATCTCCCCAGGTGTTGTTCTCAGTGTATTGTAGTAGCAAGACGACTGGCGACTTATCTAAGGTGAGGTTTCAGGCGAGCCTAGGGGGCTTCCGATATACCCAAGGGTATGTGGAAGTGCAGTTCGTGTGCAGTTTTGTCTAATGCACTAATACTCAAAAGGGTACCCACATGGGTTGCAAGGGAGTCCAACAAGCGTGACAACCTCTTGTAGTTCTTGCGTGCATGCCTTACCAGTTCTGCAAGTTTATGCGCTCAATGACAGATCCCATGGTTTAAAGACGCCGAACATGTCTCTAGCCTAAAAAAAATTCTGTGAAAATTGGAGGTACAATTGGCCCTGGAAAGTGCTCTGGTACCACTTGTTATGCTCTTGACCTGCTAGAAATCCATAATACCAGAAATATGAAGAAATATAGCCTAGAACACAAAATTATCACATGAAATGAGAAAAATTGCAAAGTATTTTATCATTTAGAAACAAATTCAATGTTCACTTGCCTTTTCGAAGAGGTAACCTCTAGCAGAGCAGAGCTCAATTATAATAAGAGTCCCTGATCTTTCCCTTACTAACTAAGACTATTTATAGTTAAATGACATCCAAAGCCCTAACTACTAGTGGCCCCTTGCATAACATGGGTTAACCACTTCATTTATTAACTATGGCCCTTTTACAACTAATTGTGGTCCCTTTCCTCTAATGCAGGTCAACCACTTACAATTATTAATATAGGGTTTATTGACTCTCTAACTAAATATGACTCTGACTCGGCCCATTGGGCTTATTACATAAATAAAGGGGTTAGGTTTGGACCCTAACAACTTCAAAATACCTTGATCATGAAGCATAGCACATGTGGCTTCTATGATAGTACGATTCTTCCTTTCGGCAACACCATTTTGTTCAGGAGTATATGCGGTAGTGGTCTCCCTCTTAATGGCAACTCTACAATAGTCTTTTTATTCATTTGACTCATATTCGGTACTATTATCGATCCTCAATATTTTGATATTTTTCTCTGTTTGATTCTCGACCAAGGCTTTGAAAGAGCAAACCATTTGAACACTTCGTCCTTCTTCTTTAAGAAATAGATCCATGTTTTGCAAGAGAAGTCATCCACAAAAATTGCATAGTACAAATATCCACCCAACGATGTCATGGGCAACATACCTGATAGATTAGAATGGACCAATTGAAGAATATCGGTAGTTTGACTTTGACTTGAAGGGAATGGTCCCCATGTATGTTTTCTAGCTTCATATCCCTGACAAACACCTTCACGATCTATAAGTTGAATTCAGGCATACCTATGGTCATCTTCCTTACATTAGGTAAGGCTTTGAAATGAAGATGTGCAAATTTTTGGTGCCATAATTCAAATTGAAGAGAAGTATCACAAGTCATTGCTCCCAATGAACTTCCTCGAACTTGATAAAGACCTTCAATCCTGAATCCAAGAGTGAATGCATCTCTCGGGTTCCTTTGCCAAACATGAACCTTCCCATCAATGAATGTCACATTGAAGCCTTTATCTTGCATCGCAAAAATAGAGACCATGTTCTTTTTGAGATCAGGTACATACAATACTTCTTGTAAATGAAGGGTTTGACCTTGATTTAAGTGAACAGTAACATTCCCAATTCCTTTAACTGGATAAGTGGCATTATCCCCAAGAATAATCTCCATATTCGTCTTCTTTTCAACTAAGTTTGAGAGGGCTTCCTTGTACCCAGTGAAGTGCCTTGAGGCACCACTACCAATCAACCAATTGTCCAATCTATCCAGAGGAGAGGCGGTGGAGAGGGTAGAAATAAGATAAAATTCTTTTTGCTTTACAACATTAACTTCATCATACCTGGAGTTTCTCGACTTCTTGGGAGGACGACCACTTCCATTTCGAGCAGCGAGAGCATTCCTCTTTCCTTTGTTATCGAACTTGTTGTTCCTTTGATTGCCGTTGCCCTTGAAATTGTTGTTATTGTTGTCATCATCTCTTGGAGTATCGTTCTTGTGGGGACACTCTCTAGCGAAGTGGCCAAACCTGTTACAATTGAAGCTTCTTCCTTTTCTTCCTTCTTTAAATCCCAGCGTGAATCCTTATCCTTGATTCCTATGACCAATATTGTTCCTTCTCTTAGAATGAGCGGAGAAGGCAGTAGGATTGTTTCCATTTGAGGGTTTGTCTCTTTCCATCATCCTTATTTCTTCTTGAGTGCATCCGGCCAATAGTTCATCAAATCCTAGAATCCTATCATTGTTGAGGATGGTAGTGTTGAACACTTTTCATTCTCTTGTAAGGCCCCCAAGTGCAATAAGGGAGAGCTCCCAGTGACCAGTGATTTCACCAATAGATAGGAGATCAATCTTGATCTCGGTAATCCTCATGAAGTAGGATTGGATGGATTCTCCTCTATCCATCTTGATATCTTTCAACTTATTCTTGAGAAAGGGAATTTGGTTTGCATTGTGTACTTTGAACATCCCAACTAGCTTTTCATACATCTCCTTAGATGTTTCCAAATCAGAAATATAGGTAACCAAAGGCTTATGAATGGAATCAACAATAATCTTCTTAGCTTTTACCCCACCTTTCTTGTACTTGGTTTGTGCAACAACAGATGCATTTGAAGGAGGCTTCGCTATTCTTCCTTTGACATAGTCCATGGCATCATTCTCTTCCAAAGTCATCTTCCATGCATGTTAGTCGGACTTGTCCTTAAGCTTGTCCTCGGATTTGAAGAAAGATGTAGTCGTCATTAGGACTAGTTCCAAGTCTTTGTCCAACAACTTCCCTTAGTGATTGCTTTTCCTGACTCTTGCTTGGGTTTTGTCTTCACTTGAGCTCTGATACCATGTTAATTTTAGATAACAATGGTATGTTCTATGCTTAAGCACAATTTACTTCAATGTTCCTTTAGCAGCCCAATGACAATTTATTAGCAATCACATTAACTTATAAACATTGACAGTGAATGCAGATAGAACATAAAATCATATGCAGAAGACAAGCCAAGACAAGAGGACACAAGATGTCGCGGATGCCAGGGACAAACCCCAATGTGGGGAAACCATTGATCAAATCTTCTTATTATTCTTCAATAGTTCAACAGAGAGAGAGAGTACAATATCATTAATACAAGCCCAAAATAGATTTGCCAAATCAACAGTGAAATTAGCAGTCAATGTAGCCCTAACTAGAAAGTCAACGGTGGTCAAAGTTGCCCCAAATCATCCTCTAATCAACTCAGTGAACAACAGAAAAGTGCGGCCTCCAAAGAGGGTCAAAGTCAACCCAAACAAACCTTGCTGTAATTTCTGCTGTAAAACCAGAAAGTCAACGTTGTAGTCAATTTAGTCAAATTGTCCCCAATCACCTCGAATTTTGTGCCAAAGAATGTGCCCTGAAAAGATCGAAATTGTGCCCCCAAAACAGAAGTCAACGCATGGTCAAAGTGCCCAAGTCCACGTTGCCCTAACCTTAGAAATTTTGGCCTCCAAAACCAGTCCAGAAATCTACCTTCCACACGCGTGAAGACGAGAGAGCCTCCAAGTGTACAAACCAATCAAGAGAGGAGAGAGAAGATGATGTGATGAAATGAGTGATGTCCAAATGAGAGAAAGGTCACTCCTATTTATACAATTTGTTGAGGGTGAGCAGACCCATCCATTGGGCTTCATGAGCCTACGTTTGACTGAGGCTGACCTTGACAATTTGTCCATGAGAGAATAAATTCAAAATTCCTTTTCTGCTTATTAGAATGAGATGATCTTTATATCAAAATTGCACCTCTCGGAAAGAGGAATCCAATGCAATAATCATCTCCATCATATGAGCTGTCCTAAGGTGGAAGTTGGCCCTAGTTGCCAATTTTAACAAAATTAGATACCATCATCTCAAAGATTGTGTGTAGAAAGGAAAAATCCCGTTTCAGTATGGCCCTATAGCAAAGCAAACAATAGATATGTTCACTAAGGCTTTGCCTGAGGGAAGCTTTGTATTTCACAGAGATACACTAAGTATTGTGGAGAACCACTTCCTCTCTAAGAGGGAGTGTTGAAGTTAGAGAGAGTGGTCCAACTAGATTTGGAGGTGCGCTAAATGTGGCAGGGGACCCACCAAAGCTCCACTAACAACCAAATTTTATTTTCTCTAATGTTTGACTTAGGAAACACTTAAATTTTCCTAAGTGGGTGACAAATCAATTTCATCCCTTGGATCTTTTGATTCTCAACCATTGAGATCAATTGTGGGGCACAGGTCGATTTGAGAGGGAAAAAGGGCAGCGAGGGTTTAGTTCACATTAGATTGTTTTGGTGAAGGCTTCAGAAAATTCGGGTAGTGCAACTACACCAAAGGAAAGCTTCAACGACACAAAAGTAATAGAGAAAAAGGGCATAACAATTGTGGGAGAGCAACAAAAGTGCCCAACACTCAGTGTTTGTGCAGAACAGGCAAGCAGAGTATGACCAGTATGGATTGCTACAACGCAACCTACGCAGGAGGTCCACGAGATGGGTCGATTTCCAGTGTGGCTGAGTACATTCCAGGGAAGAAAAATATTTTTTCTATCATAAGGAAGGTCTTCCTTCTAGATGTAATTTTTCCTTCCAAAAATTTTCTATTTGCTGAGGCCACCCTAATAGATGCCACCAAACAAGTAGGTTTTCCTGGGTAAATTTTGTGTCTTTATGGTGAGATGTTTGTGTTTTTTTTATTTTTGAGTTTCTTGTTAAATTTCCGCTACATGTTTAGTTAGAAAAAGTCAACATATTTGTGGAAGAAGTTAAATTTCAGTTTCAGTTATTTACTTGTAATTTCCAGAAATTAGTTAGCTGGGTTTTTAGAGAAATTAACCATAGTAGTGAGTTGATGGAAAATAATTTGCTGTCCATGGAAAAACGCAATAAAGATACATATTCCATATTTTTTAGGTTATATTCTTTTCAAAGGTCAGGGCTGAGAGCTAAGGAGTTGGAGAGAGTGAAGCATCAAATTTGAGAGAGCCAAAGCATTGAATTCACCACCACTGAAGATTTGGTTCCAGGAGCAAGGAAGGGATTCATTATTGACCATGGTTTTCATTTCCAAAGTATGCGTGAATCAATGTAACACTTCATTTTTTCCCAAATGCATTCAAGGGTTTGTAGAGTGCATACTACACGTCCCTTGTTATTGTTTTTTCAGGGATTATAGATCAATTTTAGAACTTCATAGTTTTTTCTAGACGACTTTTTAAAATTTTTTGATTGACTTTTGTGTTTAATGTAATTTTTTCCCTAGGTTTGAAGTTTGAAGTTGAGAATTCCCTTGCTAATATGTTGGAAACTTTTGACCCATTTGGGTAAGATGTTGAAGTCAAGGATGCTAAAAGCTTTGGACCCATTTTGGTAGTATGGTGAACTTGAGGATGATGGGATAACTAGAATGAAATTGCGTTGTAAGCTATGTGAAGCAAATATGAATGGAGGAGTTTGTTGTCTCATAAAAGCCCTAATCCACAAGGCACAACCCAAAAGAATAGGACGATCACCACTATCACTTATGTAACCTATCCTTTTCACTTTAGGTTGGCCGTCCTTCGACCCAAGGGGGTGTCCCTGGTAGGATTATTAAAACTAAGCAATGAGGTACAATGTGAAGTGGGAGTAGCATTAGTAAAACAATGGTTTTTGTATTTTAGGATATAAAAGAGGTGATGGGAGGAAATAGAGATGAATGCAAAATCCAACAAGGACACTTGAGTCAAGGGGAATCTAAAGAGGTTTATGGGGATAAGAAGAAACACCTCTTCAAAATGGCCTATTTTCTCAATCGACTAGAATGAGGAGACTAGGGCCAGTGACTCATTTTTCTCCTATCTAATCAAGATGTAGAATTTCATTGAAATTCCACAACTGCTTCAATGAACAATTCTGAAAGCTAGTTTCTATTCATAAAGACACAAAATTTCTCGGCTTATTTGATGCGGAATAGGAACATAAATAAGCACAGTGACTCAATAATCAAGACACAAAAATTTCTAGGGAACCCAACTGGGAAAACCCTTTGCTTGTTTGAGAATTTTATTGATAGAAGAATGAGCAATAGATCTCTTACAATACAATATTGTCTCAACAGAAAACACAATGGTTCTCCCTGCCTGAGCTAGGCTTGAAATACTGCTAGTAGCTTGATCCTGCCTCCTTATTTCTAGGCTACTCCTATTATTTAGGGGATTCTCCCTAAATCCTGGCACAAATCCCAGGTGAAATTCCTCCTCAAATCTGTGCTCAAAACCTCTCTTGCACGCTCTTTTTCTCACAATTTCATACACACAAACCTGTGCTCTCTATTTCTTTGTCTCAGCAACTCGTGCTCACAAAACAATTATGTACAATGGTGCCTTAGTCCTCCTTATAAGCTTTTCAAATAGGCTAAATTTGGCAAGTTTTATTTTAGGAAGTGGGCTTGTGATTAATGAGTTAACTGAGTTAAATTGACTCATATAACTCGTCTAATCTCAATTTAGAACTGTGATTCAATCACTCGTCCTTTTCCCAAATCTAACTCGCACTAGAAGACAACAAATTGAGCCTTTCACTTCTGCGCATTAGTCAAACTACTTCATGAACTGTCCTAACTTATAGGAATTTGTCCTAAAGTTTAGGAAGTCATCCTAACTTTTAGGAACTCGTGCATGCTAAGGAAAACTGCTTCATGGTCTCTTTGGCTAAGGCACAAGTCAAAGGAGGACCTTTCTCGCTATTATTTTCAACACAAGATGAAAATAAAGACCAAAGCCCTACAAAGGAGGGCTCCTAGAAGGAGCGCCTTCACTAGCAAACTCAACTATAGCTTAATAATAATGATTAATACCCTTGCTAGGGTTCCTAAAGGATAGACAAAGCAAAGAATTAAATACTTACTAAACTAACAAAGGAAATAGGAGAGGAGTTATCCCAAAACGATTTCCTTCCAATTGGTAGAATTTACTATCCAATGTCTTGATTTTGCTAAATCAAGATTGGTAGAAGACTTGAAAATACATAATCAATCTTTATGCACGAAATATCAACCAAGCGAGAAGAGCTTCAAGAATTGAAACCAAATAGTTATGCATCCTACAAAGAAAGAGCCCTTTTGTATCACATATGCTCCAAGAAAGATATGTCAATTAAGCTCTAAGGAGGGGAAGCTCCAAAAATCCAACCATAATTACAAACATGGTAGGGTTAGTCTAGCCCAACTTCCTTTAGAATAAGATAATAATTTCTCATGTGAAAACCTTAGGTCTAACCTAGGGAGGAGTAAAGAATTATTTCCTCCAACTAATTTTTCAACAATACATAAATTTTTGAAGTGATCAAATCCACATGTAGACGTTTCCAACAAACATAAGCCCAAGAGACTAGGATGTCCCCATCAAAGAAAGAAAAATATGACTCAGCATCCAAAGGCTTTCGAGTGTGTAGATTCACGACCAAATCCTCAAAGTAGGAAATGAAAACCTCCTACATCTCCTCTAAGGTGGATGTGTAACTCTCCAAGGTGAAACGCCTCAACAAGCAATAAACGGAAGCTCCCAAGTGTTGGTGACCTCAAATAGATGCATAAAACATGGGCGATGTAGCCTCAAGAACTAAGGCACTCTTCACCATGATCATCTACCAATAATGAACTCCCCAAATAACCAAAATGCTCAAGCTGAAAATTGGGGCTTCCCTCAAACAAGTGGTGAAAATGCCTTGAAAATTTTCTTGTTGTAGATTTTAAAAGCATCATAAGTGTGTCAGTTATTGTTGGCATTTATATTATGACCGCATTTTGGAAATCCTATTGTTACTTTGCATCTAACAACACTAATCTAGTAGAAATCTTGGTTCTTTGTTAAAAGATCACTGCTCTTGAAGTTAGGATGCCCTCAAAATATGCAATGAAGCTTGGATCTAGGATTTGGAACCTCCTAGATCTTCTTTAATGTGGAATATTTTTAACTATGAATGCAAGCAACCCTTTTTCAAGATTGATGTCTCCTCAAAATAGGGCATGAAACTATGAAGAACCTCATTAAGAGACCTGGCATCTCCCAAGGTGAGGCATCTCATCAACAAGCATGATAAGTTGTGTGAAGTAACCTCCAGTCAATCAAATCAATCAAGCAAATCCATGATACAAGGCCTCAACATGTGGAATGTGAGTAATTCTCTACCATCTCCATGAAAAGAAGGGGCAACCCCTTTTAATCCATCAATATTGCTTGACATGTATGCACAATAATTCTCAAATTGGCATGTGTAGAACAATAAAACACGAATAGTGGATCCAAGTAACAATAAGTCAAAATATTCCATAAATTCATACGCCAAGTCATCAAGAGCCCCACTAGCTCAGCTCATGAAGAATAAAAACAACCTCATCAAAACATGCATGAAGTGAAGATAAGTGTACATGTACCTCCAAATGTGGCCTAGGAAGGGGAGTACACAAGGTGATGTCATGCTCCATGCTACAAGTAATCCGTCCGCATGTGAATCTCATCCATAAGAGCAATGATGTTGGAGAAAAGGAGACATAACCATGCCCATATTCATCCATCCAAGTAACAAACCATGTCTAAGCAAGTGAGGGTGTGTCAAGTGCTTTATGTTGTGATGAAGCAACCAAATGATCAAGTTACTGCAATGTCCCCTTAGCTTGAAACTGCCAGGGCATTCCAGCAAGAGTAAATATCCTCATATCCAATCTAGTAAGGAGTGGAGACCAAGACATTACATGATCAAGTATAATGCTATCTCTCTATGATAAACAAATATACCAAGCAGTACATCATAAAACCTCTAAGACATCATCATCCATGTCATCAACAATCCACAAAACCAAGTGAACACACTAACCATCCAAAGCTCATTTGAGGAAAATTACAAGGATAGTACTAGTACAGGTCTCATGAAAAATAATGAGATGATGAATAAAATGGTTTATTGCTTGAAACACCATTTGTTAAGAATCCCACTGCATGATGTTGTAGGTTTGCTAGAAAATTTGTAATCACCTACGCTATTTATGAGGCTCTTCATGAGTTGGATGAAAGAACGTCGAGACAATGGCTCAAAAACTTGAAGTTTTTTCTAGAGGAGTTGCTAGATCCTCCAGAACCATAGGTGTATCTAGGACTAGGGTAGTAAGAGAGACTCTAGTGTTGATTTTTGTAGCATAAGATGTGTTCTAGCCACAAAAATTTGTGGAGAGGTTAGAATACATGTATTCTCCAAAACCTAGAAATCGTTATAGAAATTCCACCTTGAGACGACTTAATTAAAATAATTAACTTTTTAAAATGATTCCTAAGTCTAAACTTAGGAAATTTGGTTAATTAAAGGGTATTAATTAAGTCATGGTGTGAATCTTCTAGAAGAAGACGTGGATCGATTTCTAGTTAATCTTAGCCATTGATTATGTTTTAATCTTGGCCATTGAAGCCTCAACGAGAGATTATAAGAAGAAATTCGATGGGGGTTGGAGAACACACTGAGAAATAGAATTCTCAGAGTAGCAGCGTTGAGTTGCCGGTGAGAGATCCAATGATTTCTTTGCAGTGAGGGGTAGGGATAGTAGGCCGGAGGAGCATTTTCCAGTTCCGGTGAGTGCAAGGCAGAGAAGGCATCGAGAGCCATAGAGAGGCAGCACAGTGCTTCAGAGGGAGTCTGCGATATTACTGGGGAGCAGTCGAGATCCAATGCTAGAAGCCAGGGTGTGAGTCCGGAAGGCTAGGGAGTCGATTTTCCAGTGGGCGGAAGATTCGAAGGAGAGGGTGACGCAATCCCTTGAGCTATGACATAGTGACTGTGTGAGCCTACGCAGAGATAGTGTAGGGCAGCTCATCCAGAGCCCGGATAAGTGTTGGATCACCAATGATAGTGTGAGATTTTTCTCACTATAAGTATTTTTCTATATCGGATAGCCATTTTGGGGCATCTAATGACTTGTACTTAGATTACTACTGCTTAATAATCAAACCCTCAGCTGCTGCACCGGTTTTCCCAAGATGGTTTTTTTTTGTTTTTTGTTTTTGGGGACTTATTCGAAAAATAACTGTGTATATGTGTGTGTGCATCTATTCTTCCAGTGTTTTTATTTTTTCCGCAATATTTATTTTGTGAAGGCTACAATGTATGTATTTCGATATTTGCCGTAGAAAACTGCAAGTAAATTATTTAAAGTAATTTAACAAATAGGAGAAATATCATCGGTTGCTGCAGTAGGAATTGAGGTCATCGATTTTTCACATCTAGTGGTTCAATTTCTATGAAGGGGACAATGGTCACAACTTATCCCAGTGTTAACAAATAGAGAAGGAAGAAGCTTATTGGTTATGGCGAGGTATATTTTTGGAGCCTTTGATCATTGCTAGGACTAATTTGTTCTACTAGGGTATGTTTGATGTTGCCACTATTGTTGGATCAAGGTACAAAGGCACCTACCTATAAGGAATTACGAGTGTCACTCCTTTAAATGGAAAAGTCAGTGGAAGCCACTAGATGTGTAGTGATGTTTGATGGTTGGATGGATAGGAAGTGTGGGACCCTTCTTAATTTCTTGGTAAATTGTCTAAGGGCATTAATGTTTTGAAATTTGTAGATGCATTGACAAATGTAAACAAGGTAACTTTGTTATGCGAACTACTAGATGAATTTGTTAGAGAGGTAGGTGTGTAGCCATGGGGTGCAAGTAGCCATCGATAATGCTGCAAGTTGCTAATGAAGAGGTACCCAACTTGGTAAATTGTCTAAGGGCATTAATGTTTTGAAATTTGTAGATGCATTGACAAATGTAAACAAGGTAACTTTGTTATGCGAACTACTAGATGAATTTGTTAGAGAGGTAGGTGTGTAGCCATGGGGTGCAAGTAGCCATCGATAATGCTGCAAGTTGCTAATGAAGAGGTACCCCACATTGTGTTGGACTTCATGTGTTGCTTGTTAGACCTCATATATATGAGATTCCACTTTGTGATTTTCATCACATTGATGGAGATTTGTTGTTGGTTCCATAACGTATTTGGATTGACTTGGAGGGATTCATCTTCATGGAGCCCCTTCTTTTCATGCCATTAGAGTTTATGAATACTTTAATACACTATTGTTGGCAATTTGGTCACAATTTTCAATGACTTACTCACAGTTGTTCCAATTTTTTACAAGGTTCATAGGACAAGATCGATTTTCTTTAGTTTGAATCACAACTTCAACAAGGTGGATTACAATGAAGGAGTGAACATTTTTGAATTGGTTCTTGTTTAGAACAGTTCTTTGTTTGAGGTTGATTCCCATCATCAACCAACACATGATTAGATCGATGATGCCATTTCAAGAGCACATTCAAATGAAGATGAAGAAATTTTACTTGCAGTTGCCAAGCCCATCATCAGAACTTGGGCATAAGTCATCAACAACAAGCACAAAATCGATCTTAATTGGAAAAGGAAGTGGCCTTTCACATTTTCAGGCTATTGTAAACCAATCTAGTTTTAGAGTGTTGGGTTTCTTTAGGACATTTCATCTTCACCCGCTCCACCTCCACACCAGATTATGAAAATGCCAACATTGTTATTGAATTGGCTCCATGAAAGATCAGTGTTTTGATCTTCACCCTTGTGAGCATTGTGGAAAACATGCTCATCATTCAAATAGGTGTTCCAGTCACAAGACTCCTGCAAGAGTGAATATTCACCTTGGATGGATTGCTTCTTGGCAATGTTCATTAACTAAGAAGATATATCAATCATAACATAGAACTCATTCTTGAGTATTGGCACGTTTTGCAGTGGAGAGATTTGCATCTTCTCACCTTGTATTTGACAGGGTGGGGGATTGATGGTCTACTAGTTTTGGGGTCATTGAGACACAACTTGAATTAGAGTTGGCAGCTAGAGCCAGAGTCAGTGAAAGCTAGAGCCAGAGCTAGAGATAGACTTATGTTCCACGAGCATGATTTAGTTAGTGAAAGCCAGAGTCAGAGCTAGAGATAGACAAACCACTACTTAATAGAACACTTACTACTTTTGCTAGATTACAGTTTGTGGTCATCTTCAAACCATCAACTCAGTCATTTGTGGTTATCTTTAAACCATCATCAGAGAGCACTTCTATTTAGTAGAAGACATCAACTTCTAGCCAGACTTGGAATTGTTCTCGCATTTGCTTCGAGCCAAGTTCTAGAGTCGGTGTCAACCTTAAAGAACCACCAATAGAAGACTTCCAATTTTCGCTACCCATTTGGTTTTTGGTCTTTCTTAAACTACCATATTCAAAGAGCACATCTAGCTATTGGCTGCAATCCACCTTCATATTTCAGCTCTCTTCTTGAACTCACATACACCCCTTCGAATCAAGGGGGAAATGTTGGACACCTTATTCGTTAGGGTTGGTGTGAAGGAATATGAATTGTCATTGGGAGTCCCAAGGAACCTTAGAAGGATAATCCAAAGGTCACAACAACTTGTATTTATATGTATGATTGATTAATAATATGCGACACATGTTTCATCAATCTATGATTTTTCTATGTTTCTAACAACACACACACACACATATACAAAAGCAACTCCTACCACTAATCTACAAGAAAAAGAATAGAGCTAGCCAATGGTAGCAAGAAACAAACATATAAAACCTACATCAAACATAAAATGACGAGGATCATTTGCCAATCAAATAAAGGCTAACCTTAATATGGATTCCCCACATTGAGTTTGTTGCACTCCTATATATGACCTAACTAATGAATATAGATAGGTAGGGCACTTGAATAAGAATAGGCATTATTTTTTTAACGTATGAGGTGTAGAAACAACACACATTAAACTTGGCTAGCATAGATGCAAGAGGTAGCACATGAATGAGGAGTAGCCACACATTTTTTTTCTTTGTTGTTTGGTAGCCCCAATATAATGAACCTTGCTTAATGAATCCACAAGGTGGATACCAACAATACTAAAGTTCATCTATTTGTTCTTGAAACTACTACATCTAAATGTTCTTGAAACTATAGCCTTTGGAATGAAGTGGAAAAGCAAAAATACTAAAGTTCATCTAATTGTTCTTGAAACTATAACCTTTGGGAATAATGACAAATCATATCATTTTTCACTATAGATAAATTGTTAGGTTATCCATGATCAATCCAACCACTAATTGCCATGAGAGAAGTAAGGTGCATTCCACAATCCAACATCGAAGAAATTGTTACGTCTGCCCCATTTGTTTGTCACATGCCAAGTCACAAGTTTCGTGGAATTTGAATGCTTAGGTTCAAAGTTGGTGAAACTCAACCTAAAAGTCAAATTTGATGAGGTTCACCCTATGAAATTTGTTGGTGACATAAGCGAAACGTAGTGATTTGATGCCCACTCGTTGCTACGAGATCTAACTACATATGGGTGAATCTATTCCTTTCCCCCGACGACAGTGTTATATAGTTATATACAAACAAACTATCAATTAGGCAAAGGATAGAGCCCAGGAAGCACCACTCACATTGACTCGATCATTATTAATTCATTCATTTATTTAGACAAAGGGCAATGTATATTGCTTGTTCTGCCCTTTGCATTGCTACTTCGTTGGTCAGGAACCTAACATGTTATAATAAAAATCATTGGGGTTCAACATCAAGTAAACAATGCTGGGTAAGCAAACTAATGAATGAGTTGAGTGGGAAAGTGAGGGATAAATAAGAAAGCTTGATCTTGCAAAACCATTCTTTTATTCAATGTGTGGTTTTGAACTTGTTTTTCTTGATACATAGATAACCCATAGGTTTCAAGGCAAGGCAAGTGACCTTCCTGAAGCATGTGTGGGGCGGGAACTCGACCACCTGAAGGGATTACGATAGATTGTTCAATTTGGGGCGGTTCACTTAGCTCAATCGACGCACAAGAATAGTTTCGGGACAATATTCGTTGTGGTATTATATAATTATAATTTATAATTTTATATTAATATTATTATATATATATATAATATTATATATTATATATATATATATATATATATTTTATATATATACGCATTTATAAATTTTTGAATATATTTTATTATCATAATATATATTACATATTAAATTATTGTTTATTATACGTGGATTAGATAAGTATATATATATATTTTAATATATTATAAAATTAATTTATATGATGAAAATATGTATAGAGACAAACCTAATGGTGAACCTTCTTTGAACTTTACCAAGAAATTTGAATTTGAATCAAATTTCATCGTTGTTGAACCCGAACTTGGACCCAAACCATGTGACATTGGTCACATGTAACATTATCCCATTCGTTTGCCCATAATGCTTATCTTAGTATATGTTCGCTGTATATTGGGTACAACTTAAGTGGGCCTAATGGTTACGAACATATGCTTCCTTGTAAGGGGTCACAGGTTCAAATCCAAAAGGGGGGTAGAGCATGTACACCTTTGTAGACGTTAGCAGTCATATCCCTGCGTGGAGGTAGGTCCCTTGTCCCTCAAACAAGGGGCTCTCATAAACCAATTTGGTGTTTGACTTGGTCATGACCTTAAAATTAGATTATTATTATTATTATTATTATAAAATATTATATAAAACAAAAAATAAGTAATTATAAATTTAATATCAAACTGAATAATAGTCAAAATGCATATATCAAATGCATAATCCATCTTCACTTGAGATCTTTTAAGCACTAAATAAGGATTAGATTGTGTATATCAAGCATTCTAATATATATATACCAAAGCACACTAGTGTAAATCCATCTTAACTCGAGATCGGTTCGAAGATACTAGATCTTCAAAAAAGATAATGAGAGAAATTTCAAAAATTACATCTAGTCTGCTACCACGATCATACATAATGCACACTATATATATCTACCAAAGCACACTAGCGTAGATCCATCTTAACTCGAGATCGGTTCGAAGATACTAGATCTTCAAAAAATATCATGAGAGGAATTTCAAAAATTACATCTAGTCTGCTACCACGATCATACATAATGCAAAAATTACTACTACTATGGGCTCAATGAAATTGGCCACATAACAAATTGCATTTACAATATGCAAACATAACTCATGGAGGAGGGTTGATGGACATCTTATCCGAGGGGACATTAAGGGCGCTGCTAGTTGTGCTTTGATTCTCATTTGAATTTCTTTGACACTACAAGTCTGCAAGTTGGCGACCATGAAGCTCATCTTTAAGTTGGTTTACCTTGGACTGGAGATTTTGTACTTATTCAGTCAAGAAGAGGATATTGGTGGACTATTGACGAACCTGCTAATGAAGTTTATAGTTCTCATCATGACTATTGACAAACCTGCTAATGAAGTTTATAGTTCTCATCATGACTGTTGACGGGGGTGGTGAGGGCAAAGGTTACAAGGGCTGGAGTAGCCAAAGGTAGAGGAGGGAATATCTTTGCTCTGCATAAGGAGCTAGAGCCCAGAGCTGCAAAGAGAGCCAAACCTGCTTGGAAGTGGAGGAGAGGATCGGACAAGGGAGGTGCCTTGCACTATGAGGCCTGGGGTGGCAGGACACCAAGAACGAGATCCACAGGGAGAGAGGGAGGAAGCAAACTGACTTAACAGGGAATTCATAATAGAAATGAAGACACCGATTAAGAAATATCTTTGGAGGGAGTGCATGATTAGAGACTCGAGGGATAATGTCGGAGGAGAAGTCCCTTGCAAACGACCACCTCTATCCATTGGAACGACTGCAATATCCGAGCGGGGTGGTACAGAAGTCTTAAGGTTGAAAATGGAAATAGTTGCACTTGCAATTAAAACTTCCAGATTGACATCTAGTGGAATGTGTGTATGCCTTACCGCGTCCAAAAGTGAATTATGCCAATTATTTGCAGGATTGAAGGAGGGACCAGAGCCAGAAAAGGGCAAGGGAATGCCTTGTCTGTGCCGTTGAAAAGAAGAGGGCCGAATGATTTTCCCACCACCTAGTAGGAGGCTCCCAAGCTTGGAGGAGCTCTGAGCAACAAAGGGAATGGAGGAGCGAAGTACCCATCAATCAATATATAGGTCATTTCTACGCACATTGGTATATTCATGAACCAACCCCTACACCATTAACATGATATCACCCACCATGAATGCAACTCGAAGTTCAGTGAGATCCCATGCTTTAGGGAGCGATGCCGATGTGGGATTCATAAATTCTACCCATCCATTATCCATCAAGCTTGGTACAATGGCGGAGGAGGAAGTGTAGAGGAGTCCGGATTCAGTGGACGCCACATGCATTAAGTAAATGAGTGCATGGCCTTTAACCCCACAAGCCGCCACCTCATACTTTGTGATGAGAGCCTGATGCCATATGTGAGTCACTGGATTGCTTGCAAAGGAGGGAAGCATCAAGGGCAGAGGAGAGGGGTATATATGATACTTCATAGTATAATACTCATACTGTTTTATTCCATCTATCCGAATAGGAAGAGTGGGGCTAGTAACATACTTAGAAGTTTTCATGGGATAACTTTCTAGCCCAGCGAGCCCATTAACTTCACATTGACCTGCTTCATGCGACAGACTTGATTTGCTTGAATATCCGCTTCTTTGTTTTGGCTACGTAAGATGTCAAAATAAGCCTTTGCAAGAATGACTCAAGGATGCTGTTAATTCTTTGAAGGAGAAGGGAAAGAAGGTTATTCTTCGAGAGAGAACCCATTTGAAGGTGTTGGATAGTGATGAGGGAATCCCCCATGATAACTGTTGAAGAGACATCACGATCTTTGGCCAATTGAAGACCAAGATGAAGCCCATACATATCTGCAAGATTATTCATATTTTGACCAAGCCTGCAACCATACTTCCTGTGCTCCATCGGGATTTAAGAGAATCCCTCCCCCTCCTACCATACCACTTAACTCGAAATCTTTTAAACACTTAAGAGATTTGCATTTTGTTTTTTGGGATCCTTCTCAGTGCTTAATATATACAAAGTTAAGGTAGATCTATGTTTGTTGTACACAGTCACTCTATTTACCAAATTTATTTCTGGAATCTTGACATTTGTCAAATTATGTGGGTAGCTTAGTAAATTCATTGAATTTTGATGCATAAATTCTTTAAAATTCAACAATTATATAATATAGAAGCACACCAGCATAAGTCAATCTTAACTCGAGATCTTTTAAGTACTTAAGAGATTTGAATTTTGTTTTTTGGGTTCCTTCCCAGTGCTTGGTTGTTCGCTAAGTCACTCTGTTTACCAAATTTAATTCTGGAAGCTTGACATTTATCAAATTATTTGGGTAGCTTAGTAAAATTCATTAAGTTCGATGCATAACTTCTTTTAAATTTGTTTAATTTCAGATTTCAGTGGTTAAACTGATAAACCAAAACTTATCTCAAATTTTATCACATTGTTTTATTGTTATCGAACACAAAAATGAACTAGGTGACTTACATTGTACTTGTCAATATATGCTATTTTCTCTTGAATCTTGCTTGCAGTAATATCAATGATTGTTGTATGAGCTGACCACTGCTTCAAGGGAATAGAATGTGATATTTTTAGAACATTCCAATCTGGCTTAAGGTCATCGAATATAGTAACTCTCTGAGACCTCAGTTATGTCATTTTTCTTTTATACTAGAACTTGGTAATAGTGGGCATTCCCAGACCGAAACCTTAGTTGCATGTTACAAAGGTATGAGAGCTACAGGACCTAGAAGGGTACGAGAAACTACAAGGGACCAATTATTGTTGCAAGAAAGCCCTTGTTTCAAGGGATAATTCCGTAAGTAACCTTATAGAGTTCACAAGGAAATTAATCTATGCCGAGGTATTTTTCGTCTGGGATCTACATCAGGATGACGTACAACATATGTAATGAAAGAGCTTTTGATTATAAATATTCTTTGTGTGCTTCTGTGTGCTTTCTGTTTCTATTTTGGCTTTTTGGGTGGCATTACACGTAACTGATTTGATAGTTGTTATATGCTTTGAATCTTGCTTAGAGGGCAAGGCTAAAAAATTACTCCCTTGAAAGCCCATTCATTGTTCTTGGCCAATGAAGGTGTAATATTCCTAATGGAAATATTAAGTGATAACTTAAGCAAAATCATGAACATGCAACTAAAATACCAGCACACAAACAAATTATCAGAGTACACCAAGTTTTGCACCAAAAAGCTGAGCCATTTTATCACTTGAGCAGAATGGAGCACAAATAAGTAGGAATAAAGGAACTTGGGCTTGCTACAACAAGCAAGGCAAAACCTGGGTGATAACAATGATGCCCAAGTGCTGGAAAAACTCCTCTCCCAATTCTGTGCTAGCCTAGAAATTCGCTGCTGCTGCTGCTGTAGGTGAATTGTTGTTTCTGCCCTCGAAACAGCTCCAAAAATTCTGAAATTTTAGCTATGGGCTCCCCAAGCCAACTCTAGCGAAACCCAGGAAGCTCTCAGCCAAAATCCAACTAGCCCAGCAGGCCCTAAAAAGTACGAATTGGTCAGTCCTCCAGTTCTGTGTCCAACAAGAAGTTACTTCTGGGAAAATAGTGGATATCCTCCCACCAACAACTGAGAAATTATATGTAAATAGCCCTTGTAAATAGTCAATCTCTCCAGCAGAAACCCAAGCGTACACCAGCTCCCAAAGCTCCCACGAATTCCCAGTTTCTCAAGCTCTGTGCAGGCCCCAGAAATGCTCAGTTATGCCCTAAAGTTCCTCACCAAACTGGCCTGCAAATCACCACAATCCTCCAGCAAAACACCCAGTGATATGACCCTCAAAATCCTGGAAACTGATTTGCACTGGAGCTGCCTCTCCCAAGAAGTGCGATTTTTCTTCTGCACCCAGTCTTCTCACAGAATTCTCTGAATACACCTGCAAATAGTCCCAGAGCAGCTCTCAAACTGTAAGGCTAGACTCTTCTAGGATGGTACTCGGAGTCCATCGAAGGAAGAGGTGAGATTCCTGCCCGGAAATCTCTTGTCCTCAGCAGCACGAGTTGACTTGGCTGAACAACACAAGCAAGTTAGAGTTCAAATCTGAAAATGGCAAAAAGTACCAAAATGGAGGCCTTCCCTTCTATTTATAATTGCTGCTTTTCCTCTCTTCTTGTGGGCGCCACAATTCAACCCCTTCTCTCTCCTTCCTCCCTCCAATTCGAATTTCCCCGAGGGAGTTCTAATTCTCTCTTGGTGTGCTCCCCACATCCCACCATGCAAATAATTTTCTTTTGTTCTAATGTTTGAAGCCTCCCCTTCACACAAAATTAAATTTGATGCCTCTTACCCACTTTTCCTAAGTTTGTGTCCAAAATTGTCATTCACCAAAATTGCAAAATTACATAACTCACTTGGCCAACTTTTTAATTAGAGGGAATATTACAGAAGGAAAGCATGGATTTGAGTTCCCTTTGCTTTCCTTACCTTATCTACTTTGGCATGATGCCTTATCTTAGAAGATATTTTGTAGGGCTTCATCTTAGGGTTAAGATTGAATCAACTTGCTTGATTTGTTCCTAGCCACTGCTTTATTAACACGTCTGCCAATGATTGCAATTTGTAATTTTTCTGTCTTTGGAATCAAGTTTCATAACCTTTAAATATTTTGGAAGCAACGAGGGGCTTTCCAAATGTGAAACATTCAACAAATAATGAGATCTTGCTTTGCATGGCTTTTTTACACCCCATGAACTAATTGGTGAGACGAGAGCATGGTCTTAGCAACCACTCGCATCCAAGGTTGCTTGGGAGCGGGAGCGGGGAGCGGGGAGCGACATTTTCAAAAGCTCTCGGGTCGGGAGCGAATCAGGGGCGAATTTTATATAATATATATTTTTATATATTTTGATGCATATATGGCAACAAAACCATGTAGAACGATGAATTAGTTATAAAAAACATAAAACATGGATTAAACCATATAACATCAATCATCTAATAGTTACAATCTTCATCAACCACGGGTCCACAAGTTACAAGTTTTCATTTATATAGCATGTAAGGGTGCACATAACCAAAATAGCATCGAGTGCAATCCATCTCTGAACCGAAAATACATCAACAAACAAGTTCTAGATGGCCTCTAACATCCAAAAAAATCATGCTATAGCAAATACCTACATATCGTCAAAATCATTGCCTATCTTGGGATCTTTATCATTAATATCACCCTCTAAGCGTTAACATAAGATAGAAAAAACATAGCATGTCAAGTCAAGATTTTGTTTGAGTGATGGGTACATTTTTAGTAGGGTCACTAATGTCACTAACATCAAGGTACATAGAGGGATTGGGGCTCTTGATTAAATATGAGTTTCATACCGTAGTATATGACAAAATCCAACGGAAACATTGCAATCCCCCCAATCCTGAAATCCTGAAAAACTGATAAGTCTGCTGGATTTTGAGTGAGATTTAAAATTCTACTTTCTCCATAGGAAATCTAATGAGGTTGGAACCACTCTCTGATATCCCGAGTCATTTCACGGTGATGTTAAAAATTTAAGTAATAGGATGAAAATGAAAGATGAAGGAGAATGTCATCACTTTTTACCTACCATTACATTACCATGAATTGCATATCAATACTAGGGCCATAGGTTTGATCATTAAGCTGCCCCACTCGAAAATTCTTGTTTCTCTGAAAAAATTGCGTTTGTAATTTGTTTGCCAAAAAAAAATTGTAAAAAAAGCTAGGGAGCGAATTTTTTTTAGGGAGTGCGCTCCCGGGGTCGACCCTGATGCGCTCCCGAAGGGAGTGCACTTCGGGAACGGATTTTGAGGGGGGCGCTCCCCTGCAACCCTGCTCACATCCAATATATTCTGGGTCTCTACATGGCTCACTACAGGTAATCTAGCACACTTTCAAAATTAGACCAGTCATACGGCAACAGCTTACAATGTTAATCTTTCTATAAATATTAGGGCCTTATGATCCAAGTGTACATTCAACTTGTATGATTAGAAGCATAAATACTGGTCAGACCAAGTATTTTGTTGTGAAAATGCAGTAAAATCCACACTGGCTGCCGAGTGGGGCTAGTTCCCTAATCTGTTGTGTAATACTGGCAAAGCTAGGCAAGAGAAGGATGATGGTGTTCGTCTTACCCTCTTCCTGGTAAAATTTAATAACAAAAGGGCTCTGTATTTTGGCCAAATAAATGAAAGAGTAGTATGTAATCTAAAACTAGTTACCTTAATTTCTTATAAGAAAATAATATCAACAAAGTCTGAAGAACTTTTAATCCTTCTAACCATGTCTTAACTCTTTTTTGTAGAGGTTGGTCCCCAATCATTCCAGGAAACAACTTTCATAGGCATGATCCAGAGAGGGTTTCAACTTGCAAGTCCCGTCTTTCCTTATTCTCCAGAACCTTGAAATGGTTGGTGGATTTTGGATTGCCACTTTTAATGAAGAAATCATTCATAGTAATTGCTATACATTTGGGCTGTTGAGGCTCTTGTGTGGACTCCTTGTGGGAGTTCTAATAAAGTGACAATGACCATGCACGTCTAAGATGAGGCCTCATGTAGACCTATGACTTGGGATCTAGATGTGTTTTCTTTAATAGTCTCAGACAATATTTGAAGTTGTTCTCTTGGTTTGTATTGATTTGGTGTTGCTAGGGTTGCATTGGTGTTATGGCCCGTGGTTACTTTGTGGTGTTATTGTCTAGTGGATATCACATGACATGGGCACTTGAAGCTGTAGGAGGCTAGGTTCGCATCTCATCATCTCTAACATAAAGAAAACAACCTATTAGTTTATGGTCTAGAGTCTGGTTCAGAAGATGTTGCTGTGGCTGGCGGAATTTCTTACTCTCTATGGGGATCTCATTAAACTCTCTCGGGTTTTGAGAGAGATTGGCTTGAACACAACTTCTCCTATTGACCGTGGGCTTTTAAATATATGGTGCGATTAATGATGGACGATCTTGCCTCTCGGTCTAAGTTACCAGGATTCAGATATGGATTTGGATACGGATCTGGATCCACTAGATTTTTGAAAATTCAAGATCTGGATATGGCAAGGATACATCAAGTACACGAAATATAGTAATATTTTTAATTAAAAAAAACACTTTTAGAGTTCAAAAATCAAATCCAATTATAAATCACAACATTTAGAACTGAAATCATTAAATATACTATAAATATGAGACTGAAACACTGAAATGATGCATCCTCCCTCATACAAAAAGGATGATATCATAAATGATAATAGTAAGTACAAAAATGAGTTGTCCGTTGCGAATCGTTGTCTGTTACTGTCTGAAACGTCTCTGTTTCTGTCTGAAATTGAGCAGGGTGCGGCTGATAAACTTGTGGAATAATGCAAGCAGGGACCACTTCATCGTATTAACCACTAAGCGCAACATAAAAATCTAAAAATCGCATTGCAATTAGGTTGAAATCTGTGGCAGGGTCGGATTTCCTTGCGAGATCCATTTCCCTTTTGCGGGATTCGTTTCCTCAACATGGGATCTGTTTCCACCATGCAGGACCCATATCTAGCAAATCGTGATACGTCACGTGGCTGTTTGGATCTATCCGGATCCAGATCAGATCTGCGGATCCTGGACCGCCCTGTGCCAGATTTGGTAACTTAGACCTGTACTTGTTACCTGATTGCAATAAGCTGGATCCTAAAATTCCAATAGGAAAATGCCTTGGTATGGCTTCAAATAACGCACACATTTAAGCCATGAGGTTTTTTGTTATCTTGCATCCAAGCCTGAATAATATTTTCTAATGTGACCAACCCTCAAAATGGCCAGGCAAGGTATACTGATTCAGATTCACACAAAATGAATTATATATTCATCAACTTCAATAGAAAACGGATCTGGCTGAGGTTCATTCTATCAATTTAAATCTTTGGATTAATTTCACCATCTCTTCATTCCCCCTCTTGACCTGCAACATGACATACAATAGGTGGCTGCATGTGAGCCATTTAAGCCCCACTGCTCTAAGGTATGAAGCTTGCAGCCAATGTTGTCAGGAAGGATGCTAGAAGTAAATTCTAGTTTAATTCAATTGAGAAGTAATTCTCATTAATTTTCAGTCCTTGAGGCTGACTCCAAAGAGAAACCATATTCGAACAAGCACATCAAGGAATTGCAGAAGGTCACTTTATGGCTGATACATCAGCGAGAAAGGTTCTACTATCGCTAGGGTAATGTCTAAATTTCTTTTTGGATTTTACTATGTTGCAAGAAATTTTTGAGCTCCCTGGATTGTGACCCTCTTAAACACCAGAAAATGTGGAGATGCTTACCAAATCTGCTGCAAATGAGGTGAAACATTTCACCTGGTATTCCACAATTTGAAAATGCAAGGGGAAATGCTATGTGACATTTTTGGCACATTTCATCTCCTAAAAACATGTTTTGTCTAGGGAAGTGAACACCAGTACCCACCCAAACAATGAACTTGCTATTAAACCTTTTAATGATGCTTAGACACTGATTTGACTTTAATAACAGTATAAAAAATAAATAAACTTCCAGAAGTTTTATTCCTTATTTCAAGATGATGTGCTCATTTTATAAACAATCTAATTTTTGAAATATTTATATTATTTGTACTTTTTAATAATGCGTTCCCTGTTTCCAAATTTTGGGGGTCATGCTTTTAGTGCATACTCATTCCCCCGTATCATGCAACTTAGAAATTCTATTATGAATCTGTGGTTGGAAAACCTGCAAATATAACTAATAATACGGGATAATGACTAGCAATAGCTTTTTCCAGTTAGTAGGAGTCAGGACCCAAGATTCTGTGACGGTCATTCTTATGGAGCTAAATGTATTGTAGTTATTTTACAGCTTAATTCTAACACATGGACTAATGGCTGCGACATGTAACAAAGTTCCCTTGGAGGAAGCCTTTATACCTGAAAGGGAAGTTAGTTCCTACTACTGGGAGAGACTATTTAATCTGTTTCTCAGTTTCTGATACCATTCTTTCGGCGTCTGAAATAAAGGTCTTTAACTCGTTAAACTGTACATGTTAATACCTGGATTGGCCAAGATTCTTCCAACCTTACTTGTTTTGGAAAAAATCTGTCTTATATTTCATTAATGCACATCAGAGAATATATCTAATACCCATATATCAGCAGTCCAAGGCATCAACATGTGGATTACCCTTTTCTACATAGTAGAGGACTCATGACGAGTGCTAGCATATTCGATTTACAGAGTTCAAGAGAGTCAATATATCTTATAATAATCCTACCCAAGCTTAAGGCTTTATTGAGAGATCAGATTTGAAGGCTGTGAACTCATACACATATTACGAAGCAGGATGGAATTTTTGGATTGCAACCTTTTCATTTTCTCTATGCTTGGTAATGTTATTAGGCATTAATGACTACAAAAGAGTGAAAGTCCTGACTCCTTACATTATTCGCTTCATAGATTAATGGTTCTTTAAGTTTTTTCAAAGGTTCAAAAAAAGAATATTCATGTACATTGTAGATAAATATCCTGACCTGAGCACTGGCATCTAGGGAGTTAGCCTTCATCCATTTTTGTGGTATTTGAGATGCATTTTATTATGTTGGTTACATCTCATTGGAATCTATCCCAGTTTTTAATTCATGCTATCCTTTTACAAATACTCAAGGTCACTTGTATTTTTCATTTTCTAGGCTGGGCATAGAGCAGTCACCTGTGGTATAGCAATGGTTCCTAAAATTAAGGAGTTAGACTTCATAAAGGAGCTACATTTAAGGTCAGTAATTTTAATTTTATCCTTAGAAATTGCTGGTTTGCTCACAAAGGTGTTTTTATATGATAGGATACAATGAAAATGCATTGCTGATTGAATTTATGAACTTTGCTTTTTAAATAGAACTGTCAAGGAGCTTGGAGTCGATGAGTCAATTATTTCAGGTGAGAGAACTTTATGCATTTATTGATATAGTGGAAACCCTAGCAAGTCCAATATGTTTTGGATTTATTCAATAGAGAATATATCAAAATGTCTGTCATAACTTTGCTTTGTCTAGACAAATGAGCATCAACCTTTCTAAATGAGAATAGGCATCTTAATAATATTGATGAAAATAAGGGGCTTTCTTTGCTGAATAGATTGTGTCAGCTTGTTGTCTACTATATTTTGTTTGACATTACTATTTTGATACCTTGACGTTTAAATGAAAATTAATTAGTTTAGGACTTTCAGCATAATTAAATTTGTTAAAAAAGATATTCTCTATGTTACAGCAAAATCTCACACTTTTTGAGATAGTATGAAAGATCAAGTGCAAAACCCGCTGCACCTCAGAGGGGGCCACCGTCACCTCAACATGGAACAATGAAGCAAATAAACTAAGGGGGCCACTGTCACCTCGCCAACCCTCAAATACTTGGAATATGGGTTTTAGCTCAACATGGAACAATGAAGCAAATAAACTAACTTATCACGTGAACATTTATCCCATTGAACACAATAGCAAGATAAAGCAAATAAACTAACTTCAACATGCATCATCCAAGATCCACCATAAGAATCCATGAAAAAAGATCATATCACATCACAATTCCATCTAAGAAAAGTAACTCAACTTATCGATCCACAGCCAAATTACAAGACAGAAAAATCACAGAAATTTCAGACCTCCTAAGACATTCCTCCCCCAAATCCAGCCATGAGAAAATGAGAGGAAGTGTATCTATATTTATAGAGGAGGTGTTCAACTTCCCTCACATTAAAATAATATTTTTCTAAGCTAAAATCCCTTATTCTAACCTATGGAGAGGCAAAAGGCCCTCTTCAGCAATTGAATATTCTAAATTACAGAAAATAAGGGTAATTGTGCCACATGTTCAATGATCAAGGAGCATAAGCCCACAAGAGTGACCCATCTCCAATAAAGGAGGGGCAAAAAGGGGCTTTTGGTGCAGCATCCAGTGTCCAAAGGCCTTTCAATTGCATATCCTCTTCAAGCAAGCTTGAATCCTGCCATCCAAACCCTCCAAAGTGGGCACACGAACTCATACTTTCATCGTAACATCCAAGGTACACACAAACTCCAAAAACTCTCCAGAGCAGGCAAGGGGGATTCTGCATCCCCAGTGTAGCTTCCAAATTTTCATATAAAGGGACACAATCTCTTAAATCACCACAAAGAATCCTCGATAAGGGCTACTCCTCAAAACAAGATATACAATGAAGACCCCAAGTCACCTTTCATGTGGACGTGCGTGGCTACAATGTTGGTATGCTAACCTTCAAGGGCCACCAAACAGCTAACTTCATTTCATAATCACTGTTCCAAGTCTTCTTCCATAGGAGCACGTGGACAAAAGGAGATAATTCAATAAATACCCCTTAATTATTTTTAGAACTCTCCAAAGGGTGCCCCAAACTTTGTTAAGGTCGCTAAGTTAAAGCTGCCTGTTATACTTTTTTCAAAACCACCACAAATGCAAGTCGGCTCTAGGGCTCAATTTGACGGTTGGCCCTGTTTACCATGCATTTGAATTCACCCAAGATAGTTGGCCCTGTTTACCATGCATTTGAATTCACCCAAGATAGTTGGCCCTAACCTTTAACATAGGTTGGTCTCAACTTCATTCAAGCTCTGATCATGTGCATACATACATAATACATTATATAAAACAAGTATTATCATGATCTGATTTTTTTAAAGTGATAGTGCTCCTATCATAGCTCTGAGGTCAGACACCCTCAGCCTTTACAGTCTGCTGGAACAGATTTTTTATCACCCTCATACTGAGGGGTAGTGATCATCAATGCTACAATTCTTCTTTTCATGAGGCGATGACATATACGTACATCACGAGTACTCAAAACTGTGTGCTTCCTTGCACTAAATTAGTGGCTGGCCTGCATCCTAGGCATTTTTCACGATTGCAGACCTGTGACAATACTACACTGAGCTACGTTAGTTCATGTTTTGCTTCTTCAGGCCTGACATGTCAAATATTCTCCTTAAAGGTGCCACATGAATCCCTGCAAGGACTGTCAATAGTTCTGCTGTCATACATGCTGATACTGTATTGTTTTCCATCATTTCTTAGCTGTTCACTTGCTCCTGTCATAATTGTCAGACACTAGATTTCTTCAAAACTCAGCTATGTGAATTTTTACCAAGTAAAAAGCTGAAATCTGAACTTTAACTTTAATCCACAAATATACTAAGTTTACTAACTATCATGCAGTAGAAATAAGGAACAAATGAAGATAAACACACCAGAAAACAATACACAGCAAATTTACCTAAGAAACCCCAACTGGGGAAAACCTGCAATCTTGGTGTTTTTAGTATTTATTATTCTGCTTAGCAAATCTTCAGAAAGAAGATTACAATTGTGAGGCAGCTGGCTAACCCTCTGTGCTAATGATCTGCACACTTCTCACCAACTTGGCCCCTCTTCTGTGCCCTGTATGAACTTGTATGGCTTGTACGGTCCCTGGAAGAAGTTTGCGAATGGCTGGATGTGATCGAAGGCTGAATTGGCCTCTCTTCTTCCTCTAACTCGCTGATCTGAAATCCTAGTAACTGAACAGAACTCTCTTCTTGTTTGCTGAGCTGAACACAAAGATCTCTAGTGTGTAATAATAAAGTTCTGCGCCCTTTTCCCTCTTAGAAGTTGACCCGGGCTCACCACTGCCACGAAGGGATGAGATTAAATCTCCTTCGACTGTTGAGATCGCTCTAATTCTTGACTATAGGAAAATTCAAAATTTCCCAAGTCAATGAATAAATAGAAAAAAGTAAATCTGCGCCTTGACCCCACTTGTGGGTCCCTCTGCCAAATTTAGTGCACCTACGAAATCTGGCTGAACCCTTCCTACTCTAACTCCATTTAACACTCCCTCTTAGAGAGGAAGGTGTTCTAAAGTTCACTCAATGTCCCTGAAATGGACAAAAAAGCTCCATCTAGGCAAAACTTTGCTCAATATGTCCACTGTCTACTCTGCTGTCGAAATGTACTGAAGTCTGATCTTGCCCCTCTGAACACAGTGTTTGATATGGTGGTCCCTGATCTCGATGTGCTTGGAGCGGTCATGGAACAATGGATTGTCAAAGAGCCTAATGCAACTCTGATTGTCACAATGTATGACTGTAGGCTCCAACCTTTGACTGGAAATCCCAACAAGCAACTTCTTCAATCAGATGGCCTCTCAGGCTGCCATGTTGGCAGACATGTATTCAGCCTCGGTTGAGCTTAGTGCCACTGATCTCCGTTTCCTGCTGAACTGGGAAACAACTGCTGACCTAACACTGAAGGTGCAACTTGAAGTACTCTTCCTGTCTATGGAACCCCCTGCCCAATCGGCATCTGTGAAGCCTTCCAGCTCCATTCCATCAACTTGTTTTTATATCATCCCATAATCCACTTTGCCTATGAGGTACCTAAGGATATGTTTAGCAACAAGCTGGTGTTCTCTAGTAGGTTCTACCATGAACTGACTTTACTGGTTCACTACATAGAAAATGTCTGGTTGTGTGTTCACCAGATATATCAACGACCCTATAAGATGCCCATAGAGAGTGGCATAAACTCTCTGCTCTACTAGCGTCTACCTTCCTCCAGTTTGTCACTAGAGGCGCAACCATGGGCCTGCAATCTGGGATGTGGAATCTGTTGAGAATCTCCAGAGCAGTGTTACTTGGGAGTGGGTGCGAAAGCGGGGAGCGGGAGCGACATTTTCAAAAGCTCCCGGTTTGGGAGCGAATCCTGGAGCATAT